>OMNN01098288.1:77808-88647 GCA_900302755.1 Chromis chromis
GAGTGTGCTTTGAGGCTTGTTAGCAGAAAAAAAAAGAGTGGAATAGTCTCCAAAACTTGTAGTCAACATGTTCCACTGATTGTTTTGATGCTGTAGTAATATGAAACATAACTACTTTCTAACCATAATAATAATTTAGTATTAATTATGATGAATTAACTATAATTTATTCTAAATATATACATTTCAAATTCTAAGATATTTAGAAAATCCACATTTTTAATAAGATTTTAACTTTTAATAACTATATTATATTTATATGCATGAAACTCAAACAACTATATTCTATCATCTATCCACAACAAATATTATTCTTGGCTTGACTTGCTGCTGTATTTAACACTGTGTTTCTGGTTTTCTTGAAGAGATTTCAAAGGATGTAATTTATTGGGATAATGTGTGCACATGTGGACATTTCAAGTGGGTACATTTAATCTTTACATCTTTATTTAAAATTGTCCTCGGTTATGCAGAAATTCAGGCAAACCTTTTGACTTTGTAAACCCGAACACGCAAACTCTCCTCCTTTCTCGTCATATCTACACTCCTTTGGCCTCCGCTCGAAGCTCACTCCCAGATTGCTGTGTGTAAAACAAAGGCAAATAAGCTTGACGGGTGAAAGAGGAGAGGAGCATGCACCAACATCAAACATAATGACAGGCCGGCCTTCAAAATAACTAGGTGCACAGCATTTTAAAGAACTTTTATAACTGCACTCACATATGTATGTGTCAGCTTATAGTCTCACAAAGGAGCATTTTTTGCTGTGGCAGCCTGCACATGCGGAAGCTTCTTGATAATAGTTATTTTCATTTCACTGAACCGCGCTTATGCTCTTTTACGAATAAAGAGATGACAGTGTCGCCACACTAAGTGGTGTTTTGGTGCCCACAAGGAGAATCAGTGGTTCTGTGGATGCAGCCATTGCACCAAGTTTTAGGTTTTTTACATGATAACTGCCCTGCTGATGCACTGTTGCACCACAAGTGTTTCAAAAAAAAAAAAAATGGACGGAGGCTTATATGCTGAAAGTGCAGCAATATTTTACACATTTCTTTTCATTTTTAATCTGAAATATACATATACAAACAACATTAACACAGAGATTACACCCTGTAATTGGTTTACCTGGAAGCCCCATGCAGTGTACAAGGAGTATTTTACTGGAAGATCCACTGTAACACATAAAAAGACACACAGAGAAAGAAGAGAACTGGCTGCAACACACACACACACAGAGTATATAGTGCATGTTTGATTGTACAGCATTGTATGATTGATAATGTGATCTAGTGATCCCTCCTGAGTTGTAGCGCAGGGCTCAACAGCATCAATGGCTCCATGCTTACTCAACCATAACCCTGCTCTCACTGGGGCCCTCCTATATGTGTGTGTGTTGTGTGTGCATTTCCATGACTGGTGGTTGTTTATATTATAGCATTTTGTGGAAACGTGACTACACCTTATACAGGTAGAAAATGTGTGAAAACTGTAATTTTTCTAAGACCCTTTTTTAACCGTTTTCCTGCCGCTGCTATTATCCACCTTAAAGCTCTGCCCTACAAAGTGTGAGTGTGTGTGTGTGTCTGTACATGTGTGTCAGAGACAGAAAGAGAGCACTAATTCCAGGCACCTCCTTGTCATTGTTCTGCTTTTAATAACACCTCCTCCTTCGTCTCCAGCTCGCCCTCCCTCCACTCCACTCGTTCTCCTTTCGCCTTCCTGCTGCTTGTTTCCTGTGACAGGGGAAGTGGCAGCTCCTGGCGACCCCTGAACCCTGGCCGGTCACTTAGGCAGATACGTGGGACGTTGAGGGCTTTTGTTGGAGGACGACAAGGACTCGGAGAAAGCAAGGCCAGTCTTAATCAGATGAAGGAGGAAAACACAGGAGAAAGAAGTTATTGTTATTGGGACTTCAGATGCTGCAGGAGAAGGAGGCTAGATGATTTCCAAGTCAGATGTTGCACTAACAAACACTGTATGGATGAAGTCAAATCAAGTATATCAAATCAATGTGAAAAAGAAAATTATATTATCATGCTAAAGTCAATATATGAATTGAAAAAGATCCTGTTAAGTGTAAGAAGGTCACTGCAGGATATCACATGTACACTTGAGGGCTTGAAAATTAAGATATGTAGAGAAGAATACAGATTTTATGTAAATTATACTACTACTATCACAAAGAACTCCTAAAATTAGAGCATATACTAATTTTTTGTTACTATATTTGCAGCAACAAAACAATTAATCACTCAAATTAAAAATATACCCAAATTAACAGACCTGAATTTGCCATCAGTGACTTCACTACAGTGAAATATCCTCTGCACAAACACACCGCTGTCACTCACTGATTACCTCAATAATGTTATTCAAAAGGGACGGTACAGTCCCTGCATACCCTCATCATTTGCTGGATCCACTCAAACACCACCCACAGAATGCAAAACAACAGTTCAGTATACACGCACCGCATATCATCAAAAACCTTCCTTTTTTCCCCCCTCGTACTGTTTCGTTGTTTTTCATGGGACCACATTGTCTCAAAGGCTCAGTTAATGAATTCCGAACAATTAGTGGAATTGAAATTTATTGACAGAACAGCAACGAGCCAGTCTGCCTTCCTGCCCGGCTGCGTGGCTCTCATTGTCCAGAGTGTTCGGAGCATATGCTATTGAGCTGCGCTGCTTGCTTGACAGCAAAGGGCTGGTTCAATTACATCAATTGCTTGATGACTGAGGAGAGAGCAGCGGGGCCATGCATGCTAGTTTGTGATAAGAGGGGAACTCTGCAGCGCCATGGCCCTCATTATGCAAGTCTGACAGTAACCTAGAAAACCTAGGAAATTGTACACAATACAAGGCATATGTTTCTTGTTTCTTTTGGGGAGGAAAATTGATTCCAAGAAAGTAATGATGTAGACAATGTGAGGCTGACCAAAGCCCTGACACAAGCTGATGTACTGTTTTTGGGTGTCTGGTGTATTCATGCCAATGGATATTTCTTTTTAAGTCGGCCACACTTTCACATTCTGTTCTGCGTGGATAAAGAATGGAGGCGTATGCAGCGAGTCACCCACATAATAACTACTCTGGGGTTTTAATGTTTTCGGTCTCGGATGATTTTAGATAAACTTGTTGACATGATGTGACAACCCACCACTAAGTTTTCAGCAGCGTTTGCAGATAAGGCTTCTGGCTGCCTCATCATAGAAAGTTATTTAAAAAATCAATTAACAATTTTTTTTTTAAAAGAGCATTTACATTATGTAGTACAATAATCCAGAGTCACACTTTTGTCTTCGTATGTATTTTTGTATGTTGTATGTGCCCGCACATATTGTGTATATCATGGATTAATTTAGTCCCAGAACAACCTGTCTTTGTCTTCTAGCCTTTGTTCCCAGACAAAGACACAACACTGTGACATTCAGTATTATTTATGGCAGGCTTTGAATTGACTTCTCAGCCCAACGAATTGCAGTTAGCTAGTTAGCTACGAGCATTCTGTTTGTGTCAACAGCCCCTTTGTGTGTCTGGAGTGATTTATTATGTAAAAGAGGGTTGGTTTGGGGGGAGCGAGGAGGGTGACACTGACCTTCCTTTAATTAACACTGATGGAGACCAAGGTGAGAGGCAAGATGATGAAGATGGATCTTTCCACATAAATCATCCTTCCTCCAGGCTGGTGTGTGTGTGTGTGTCTGTGTGTGTGTGTAAGTATGTGTTAACGTCATTCCTAACAGAAATAACCTTGTGGTTCACAGGTTAAATGAACGTTTGCGTAGGTGCAGAATCTCCATTATTTACCCCCAATGGGCTCCCCTTTGTGGTTATTTACTCAAAGGTTTAATTGATTAATCCCCCACTCCACTCAATATAATTTTTGTAATATTTCTAATGTACGTTTTCTCTGCTCCTTAGGGGACAGGGGGGAAAAAAAGAAAAAGAAATAGGCATTTTAAATGATAACCACACTGCTGCATTGGCTTGTGTTGCGCTAAGACAGTAATATGTCTTGTACAGCAGGAATACAGGCTGCTTCTACACCTCCTGGGGCCTACACACTGTGGAGCAATCACCTGTATTCACATTTTAAATTGTTTTCAAGGTGCATACATCATCATGCCAACTGTTGTTTAAAATACATGTCATTACGCTTCCATATACAGCTGATATAATATTCCGTCGGTGCAAAAACTACCTAACGTGGTGCAGAGCTAATGAAAGTGAAAAGAAAACATCTGCTCAGGTGTATTTGGAAATTTAATAGGAGCTCATCTTTTGTGCAAAAACCCTCCTGATGGTCTGATTTAGATAAACCAATGTATAATTATTCAAATAATGTATCTCCACTTGGCACCATGAATCCTAAAAAACCCTTCAAAGGCAAACACAGGCCTTGTATGATCCTTCCATCTTTATGCCACATTAAACGCTTATTCTTTTCAGGACAGTAATGCGGCCTGACTGGCTGCCACGCCCCCCCTCGCAGTCCCACCTCAACCCTTGATCTACTTCTGTGTTAACATTCACCCCTGACATTTCCTGAAGATCCATCTTTACATTCTCGGTGCACCACAAAAAAAGGATTGTAAAGAAAAACATGCATTCAGTTACCAACATTCTTTCTGGGCCTCCTGTACAACTGGCATCTTATATTTTTGCACATTTACAAATTCCATTTCATGTTATAAGATATTCAATTATGTGGGAATGTTATTACGACAACATGTCAGCATACAGAAACGTGAAGACTTGTGCTGCAGTTGGTCAACATGTTAGTTTATTTTTATTTATTTCCCATTTCCATAAATTTCCTGAGGGCAATTAGGCACCGCGCTGCATGCCGCTTGCTGGGGTTGTCACGTCGTCAGTGTAATTGTCAGAAATGAAATAATTGAAATGTTTCCATCTTCATCATTCCCATCAACATATTTCCAGACTTTCATGACATGCGTCGAGTGAGGGGTGTATTATTCTGATTGAGACTTTGTGTAAGCAAATGAGCACAACATATGCTCCAATGTGCATATGCTAATCAGTTTGTTTATCAGTCAGGCAGTTGGTCGGCACGCGCCACTCTGTGTGTCATTTTATGTCTCTTGACATTTCCGCAGCGTAAAATGTTTTATGCATTTTTATCGTTGTTTTCATTTTTTCCTGTTCTTCTTGGTCTTCTTCTTGGTCTTCTTATACCGCCACTACCCCATATTTCATAAATAATGCATTTATTTATCATGAAAATCTGTTTTGGAATTAGAGACTACCCCCACTTCAAAGACAGGAAACCTTTGATATGTTTGATTCTTGCAGAGTATCCGTTGGATTTATTCAATTTATGCAAAGCACCTCCAGGGTAATAAAGGTGGCATTTGAATACATTTGACTGGACTAAATCATATAATGAGGACAGTTTCTGCCCTATATCATAACAGAAAAGAGACCCTAATCCCTCAATATTAATGGATCATTTGGCTAAAGAAAAACTGTTTTGCCTGGTGAACTGACAACAACAGACAGCAGTGATTACCTTAAGTCTACATGGGCAATGATTTATTTCTTAAAATGACTGAGATGGAGAAAAGCTAATTCTGTGTGACCCTTTTGTTTTGGTAGCTCAGTTCAGAAAAGGGGTGTCTTGGGGGAATAAAATAATTCTTTTTAACTCTCCTCTTCAAAACATCTAATAAATTACACATGACCACATAGCACACATGATGTCTGAATGGCTGAACTTTGGAGGTGGTGTCTCTGTGTTTCTGTATGTATGAGTGGGACAAAGTATTTTTTTCTTAGTGGCTGTTGATGATCATTAATTAGCAACCTGAGAAAGTTAAAAGTCGGAACAACTTCCTTAAGGAATCTTTTTTTATGGCCTAGATTTTGATCATGTTCTTCCATTGCAATACTATGTGCAGGTGTGCAGCTATACAGGTTCGTTTCCATCACTTCAGAGGACATTATATTCATTTTCTGTACAATATACTCCAACTATAACTACTTAAACCAAGTCTTAGCACTAAAAGCTAATAATTTACATTATGGGGACCATGTAAACAGATTTATGACCTTATTACATGAGTATTACAAGTGTATACACATTATATAGCTGAATCAGGATAGGGTTTTTTTCCATAGCTATCAGTGTCCAACCCAAACTTTGCATCTCTCTTGAGTGAAATGTACTTTAATATTAGCCATCAGATTTTCACTTTCAAAGTTGTAGCTTGCATCAGCATCACATATTATGTTATACTGCAAAAAAAAGAAACAAAAAATTTATTTAAAAAAAATCATGTGTTATGCAGCACTGAAGGATTTTTGAATTGAAGGTGTCTATTTTACAGATGGGTTCATGCAAAAGCAAAACTCAACCAGGGTAGATCTACATTTACACTAAAATTGTGTCCACTTCTTCCATTGTTCCCTGTCTAGACTCTCTGGAAGGGTGATGTTTCGACTGGACAGCTAATTATCTGGTCAACTTTACACCCGGGATAGTTTACATAAGGGCATCAAGTTTACATGACACACTGTCATCTTTCTGTATAATTAAGCGAATAAATGCTGCGTCTGGCCTCGATGACCAGTCCCTGTTAACTTAAAACCTAAAGAATCCCCGTCATCCAGCTTTTAGCCTCGCTGGGACAAAACAATGTAATGTTGATTACCTGACACATTGTGGACTTTCTTTAGGATTCACAACATTAAGGCCACCTTCCAGGGTCCCCCCTCCTGTCCACTCCCTGTGGAAGAGTGATGTTTCCTCTGTGGACAACTAATTATCCGGGTCTGACCCTCAGCTGTCTCCATGCAGGATCCTATTAGGCAGCCAGCAGGTTGAAATCACCACCACCGACCCCCTCCAATCCCCTTCCGTCGTATATATTTATTTCCCTTCACTTCCTGCTTCTGAATATTAAGAATAGATTTTTACATGTATATGTGTGCGCTGGGGATACGATTGAGAGGGAGGAGGAGGAGGGCGCTGGGGGATACTCCGCTGATGGGTGAATGGCGGGCCTGGAAATGACGAGCGGGCTGACTGAATGCTTGTCCATCACTCCCCATTCTCTTGGTTACAGGTGGTCTCTCATTTTCCCGACCGGCACATATCTGCCTGCCTTTATATGACAGCCTGGGCTCGCCAATTTGCATGTTCGACAGACAACAAACGGGCCTGTGCATGTCAAAATAGGTGGCGGTGCGTGACAGTTTCTACACAATGCTGTCTCCTTTTGGCTTGACCCTCGACCTCGCGCCATGTCTCCTTTCATAATCAGGGAAAGGGGAAGACGGGGCGAAGAAATCATCCAGCCTTCCTTCCTGCCTCCTTCTGCTGCTGCCTCTTTGGAATAAATCTGATACCAATGCCATTAGCTATGCTTTTCCCCTCACGCTTTCTCTTATTCTTAGTCTGTTTTGTTCCGTCTTTCCGACTGCCTATCTGTCTGTCTCCCTCTCCACCACTCATCTCCCCCCCTGTTTGTGTTTTGGCATAAAAGCACTCAAATTTAAAGAGAGGCTCATCTCAGTTTGTCTGTTGTTTCAAGATAACATTTCATTTTTTCCCCCCCAAACAGAGATAATGAGATCTGTCTTCTCTTGTTGTGACCAAGGAAGTGCCAAAAAGTGAGATTATTATTTTTTGGGTGCTTGCTTGTTTATTTTCATATTTTGAACTAACTGACTTGAGAGAGAGAAAAAAAGCGATGAAAAAATGTTTATCCAGCAATTAAAACTCACCACTTTAAAGCAGACCTCTAGGAACATATCATTGGTTTCATCTTATCCAAAATCATCAAATGTTCAACAAAGTTGCTCTGCAGCGAGGCAGTCTCAGGTTTTCTCATTATTCGTCTAGTGTCTCATCTTTCATGAAAGCAATACCTACTATTGAAAACATGATAATGAGCTTCATATCATCCTTTTCATCACTCTGATTAACACTCTGATAGCGCAGGGAGACTAATTGCCTTTTGACACCTGTGACATTTCCCTCTTTCACCTTTAGTTTAATGAGTGTTTGATATCTCAACATAAAATTTGAGAAACTGCAAGCGAGAGCACTCTTTTATTGGAAAACTTCCACCACACCGACTTCTGTAATTTACACATGAACTTTACTCCTCTTGTTCCAATGGATAAGAGGCTGATTTAAAATGGATCACCTTGTAGAACTTGCATATCCAGGAGTGGGGTTTTAGTCTTAAAACATAATCACACTGCTGGGTTTTATTAAGTCTTATACTTTACATATTTAAGGAGACCGTTACATCATTAGCCGCTGTTGAATGGGGCAGTGCTAAAAGTCAGAGTGGTATCAGCGAGAGGTTAACAGAGAAGAGGGCATCGGGTATTGAAGGGAGAGCTCCGTCATCAGCATACAGTAAAATAATCCTGAATTATATGCTAATCAGCAGAACTGAAATGCCATATCTCAGGCTGGGAACTTGTGTTAAAGTATTTTCCTCGATCAGAGCATGCTGGTACTTGGTGTAGGCCTTTGTTAACTTACTTGCAGTTCTTTTCTTGCTCTACATGGCTTTGGTGCCCCATATGGTTGGGATATTTGTAATGTATTTCAATCTCCATGTGTAATGGTTATCACTGTGTACTGTATCTCACCATTATTATAAAGAGAAAGGGAGACTGTCCATAATATATTAACTGAAAATGAATCGCTTCCATTATTTAGAGCTCAGGAATCATTAGCTGTATGCATATTTTCTTTATAATAAATACATAAAGAGAGTATTGATCCATGCTGATCAACGAGGGCCAACCTCCTGACTAAGAACATGTTAATGAGCCATTTTTTAAGTAGCTGCTTTATATTTGAGGTGTTAAACAAAAAGTAAAATGCTACTGCTGCATGGGCACACAGCCGTGAAATAGTCAGTAATCTTTGCCTAATCTCTTGTTCAGCTTTGAGGTAGCGTGCAGCCATGCATGTAATGATAATTATTACTCTTGTCATCACAAGTGTCAGCCTATTTAATATTAGCAGGGTAAACATTTCATACAGGAAGACGGTCCTGTTCCTGATACTCATGGGGAAGTATCAGCGCTCCGATAAAGACATCCAGCGCTGTCGTCTCTTTGTTTCTTTCCTTTGGTTAAGAAGCAGCGTCTGACTCTGGGGATTACTTTAAATGTTGCGTTAATCCCTCCCACGGAGTCCTGCGTGTTCTGCCATTGCAGGGATCATTCTTTGATATCAAATGGCAAAGAGAGAAACTCTAAAACCACTTCAGATCCCTCTTGTGAGATGTGTTGTCAAAACACCGGTGGAATGTGAATGTTGAATCCGCAGTGTGTTTCAAGCAGCCTCTGTCTCCGCCTTTACAGTCCCAGGGAGCGAATTCACAAAGCAGTGAGCCTCAGAGACACAGGGGGACACAGACAGGTACAAAGAGATGAAAAGAGACGAGACACACAGATAGAAGGAGATGTGTACTGAGAGCAGATTTTTTTTTTGCTTCCAAGCCTCTAAAATTTTGCAGAAACCAAACCAAAGCAGACCAAAACACGCTTTTAATTTAACAGTCAACGAAAGAAAATACAACCACCGCTAATTGAAAGTGTCAGGAAAACCAGATTTACTTGCAAAAAATAGAAACTATACCCTAAACTGCAGTGGTGTGCAGCTACACTGATAGTGTTAAAAGCAGAGTCACAGAAAGCTAGAAAGCTGTGGCTTTGTGGTGCTTTCAGGGAAATTCAATATTTTCACACAGGTACTTGTTGTGTACAGGCAGTGAAAATGTCACTTTTGTTCATCGCGCACTTGTGAAAATGACATTTGCTCCTGTGACCCAGAGGACACGACAGCCAATGAGACGGAGAAAATGCAACTCCTTTCACTTACGCACCTCAAAGGGAAATTAAAAAAAAATAGGGATGAGAGTTTTTAATCAAATCTGGTGCGTGGGTGGAAGGATTATATCGAATTTGACACAAACTTTCTTATATCTTGCTTTACAAATTGTTGGACCACAAATGTAGGAAATAGAAAGGTTCTGTTGTTTTAGCATATTAATCACTGCACTGAAACAAAGAGGGGAGAGGTAGAAACGCAAACAATCCACAGTGAGAGAGAAGATAATGTTATTCGACTGTCTGTTTGAATCTCCATCCTATCCTTACATCAGAGACGCTCTTATTAGCAATGACAGCTAAACATCACTGAGTACATGTATGTGTCTGCATCTCTACTATCATTCAGATGTAACTTTACTCTATTCCCGTCGTCCTCTCTACCTCTAAACCCCTCCTCTTTCAGTTTTATTTATTTCCCTCATTAGTGATTGTTTCTTTCCATTAGAGAGCGTCTCTTCATGCCAGCATTTTCCTCAGGGGAGAACAGAGAGACCTGTTCTCGTCTTGGCAAGAGCCGCTTCCCTTTCGAACCCTCTTAAATACAGTTGAAACAATCCCCTCTACGAAACCCCTTTTCCATCCCCGCCCTCTCTGGGTTCTAAAGGAAGGTGGCGGCTGTGTCTCTATGAGTGGAGGAGCACACTAGTATAAAAATGAAGTCAAGACTTGATCATAAGCTCCTGCCATTACCTGTGTACTGACATTCTTGCGAGTCAGGTGCCACCCCTTTATATCCCCCCACACACACACACTCATATAAACCCCCACGGGTACACACAGGAATTTCCAGAGCCCAAAGACAACACAGAGGGCCCTCCGACATATTTGCCATCATCCTCTTATTAACTCTCCCCGTTTGAACAGAGGCACATCAAAAGTAAGCAAAACACATAATTACTGGCATTAATATAACGAGCTCTTGGAGATAAGCCACTCTCCTAAGCCCGCACAC
>OMNN01098290.1:0-14490 GCA_900302755.1 Chromis chromis
CATGGTAGTTGACAAATTAAACTAAATTTTAGAAACATTTTCTTAGCTGGTTCACCTTTGTCTTTTGATTCATATAAATATATTTACACGTTTGAACACAAAACTTGAGATAATATATACAGATGAGCCATTTTTGTCTGAAGAATTCTACATCTTGTATTTCTTTCCTCTAAAATAAACAATAGTTCTTTTTAGACTGCCACAGTTCACTGTGTTTAAATAACTGTGGCCCTGAATGAATTTATCTTCTCATCAGCTCCATCTCTCAGTATTTCCATTACTTCCTTTCACACTAGCAGGATGTCAAAGTATGTTATTTTAGGAGCATCACTGGCATGTGACTTTGTTTTTTATTAAACTTGTGATCTCCTTTCAGGCGTTGGTTCTCCATCCAAAACAATCAGCTAGTTTACCAGAAGAAATTTAAGGTATGTCAAGTGACTCCCTGCACGCTGACCACGATCAAATATGCATGTGTTTGACTTCCAGCACAAATATCCCTCCATGTATTTTTAACAGCATGCCGCAGCCTTACTTCAGAGCACAAGTTGTCAACAGTCGTTAAGTGCGGAATAAACCACTGCTGTGTGTGAAATGTTTTTCCCTCTGTTTGTTTAATAAAATGCAGCCGTTGTAGAGTTCTCACAAACCTGGAAAAGTCAATTTTTTCTCTATTTATACTTTACATACATTTACTGTTAGACACACTGCACGTGCAAAATGCTAAATAAAAGTAAGAAGATCTGTCAGGATTGTAAATTATTGTAAGTGCAGCTGACCAGTACTTTTCCACATAACAGGCATGGCATGCTTTTCCATTACAGTTCTGTACTGTGATTTAAAAAATGTGTCCCCAGACAGCAGTATATTACAGTTATTTTAGTACCTTGGTGATTTGTAAGTGAATGTGTTTAATATTGCAACACAACACTACCGTTGCAACAAAAGTGAGCAACACCTTTTATCATGCAATATGAATCTTGTTTTTGTGTGTCTGTGTCTAACCAAAGTCGCTGTGCTGTTCACTCAGGACAACCCTACAGTGGTGGTAGAAGATCTGAGACTATGTACAGTCAAACACTGTGAGGACATAGAGCGTCGCTTCTGTTTTGAAGTGGTGTCACCCACCAAGTAAGTTTGAGTCACTGAAGTAATTCTCTCTCGGTCTAATGAGCCCTGGAATGTATTTTAGATAAAGGTGGGAAGGTGGAGCAGCAGTGTATCCACCTTCTACCACATGCTCAGAGACACACTCTTATATGTACACACACACTCTGAGCTGACAGCAGCTGTGTGATGCTTATCTGCCCCCACAGGAGCTGTATGATGCAGGCAGACTCGGAGAAGCTGCGACAGGCTTGGATCAAAGCTGTCCAGAACAGCATCGCCACCGCCTTCCGCGACAAGGGAGACGACGCCGAGGTAAAAACCAAACACACTGAGACTGACTGGATGGTTGGTTGGAAGGATTCATACTGACAAGTACATTTTGTAGCAGATAAATTCAAAGAAAGCCACAATGGTACCATTACAGAGATACAGAGGTACCATTTGGGGACAAATATTTTAGAGTTACTGAGGAAAAACAAGAGAACTAGTGTGTTTTTAGCGTGTATACAGCGGGATATATTTCAATTTTCAAACTGCCATCAGTGTATATACAATTGCTATTTGCTTACAGTTTAGCTAGTTTCCATATAATATCCTCTAACTCTTTGCCTCCCCCACAAGGATAAACTTTTATTTAGTTTGATCTCATCCCATTTTATTACCTCCACATTGTCCTTTTTGGTGACGGAGTATTTTCCCATCCCTCTCATGTCAGAAGCTGGATAGGAAGTCATCCACGTCGACAGGGAGTCTGGACTCTGGTGGAGAGCCAAAGGAGAGATCACTGAAAGGAGAGAGTGCCCTGCAGAAGGTCCTGGCCATCCCAGGAAACGCCTGCTGCTGCGACTGTGGACAGCCTGATCCTCGGTGGGCCAGCATCAATCTGGGCATCACCCTCTGTATACAGTGCTCTGGCATCCACAGGTAAAGTGCTGTAGTTTTTCATGAGCAAATCTTTATTATAGTTCTTTTAATATTGTGGCTACAAACAACTAGACACTTGGAAGAGACAAGTAATGGGGGTGTAACAGTACACAAAAATCAAGGGTCGGTACGTGCCTCAGTATTAGTATATAGTTGGTTATATAAATAAATAAAATGAACTTGTATTCACATTTTCTCAAATTATAAATACATAATATCGAATAAAATACAGCATTTAGAAAGTTAACTACTTTAACTGCACCATACTCTCAGTAACCCCAAAATCTCAAAGAAAGACACAAAGTCATGACGCTTTAAAATAACTAGCATATGCATTTAATTGCTGTAAAATAGAAGACTAATAAACTAGGGGAACATTTAAGATATATTTTATTTATTTTTCTACAACTTTGCAGGAATGCAGTTCATTTAGAGTTCATTTTAGCTCTCTTAAAAATAGAAATGATTAAAAGTATGAAGGCCTATGTTAGTTATGGAAAATCATTTCCATCAGGGCCACAGTGTGAATGCCTTCGACAAAATGTTGGTCTTTAGGGATTTATAAAATGTAAACTTGCTCTTGTGTAAACTCACAGTCTGCTTGAGATGTTGTGACAACCTTTAATTGCTTTCTAGGGTGAAGTATTTAATTACTATAGAGGCCAGTTTAATCTACATAAGTGTCCAGGTCAGTTCCTACGCTGTCCATGGAAATCAGCAGGGATTGGAGCTTTATTTCTTGCTGCAACCACAAAAAGATAACAGATCTTTATTGTGATTACTTTAGTAAGATTTAATTTAAGCCCTTTACCACCTTAAAATCCTTAAATGACAACATCTGTGACATCTCTAAGTCTTCGACGCTTCGCACTAGTTATGCCTCAGTGCCAGGGAATTTCTTTAAATGTTGTGTTATTTTGGACTTGAGGATGACTGATTACAAATTGTCACTTTGACCTCACATCTGTCCCGTTTTTGTGAATGCAATGTATCAACTAAGTGCAGTACACACACCAAAAATAAATTAATATTTGCCTTTAATACAGCACCTTGCTACACAGTTTTTCCAGGTACTTTACAGGGACTGTTTATGTCACAGACAAAAGTTTAGTGTTGTCCAAGTAGTGGTCATTTTTCCAAGAGCTACATTCTTTACATACAGTACTTTGGTTTTACTCATTATTGCTGCTAAGGTCATGAATCTACAGACCTCACTTTCCACCTTGTGGCTAAAGCATAAACTGCACCCAAGTTGGTTGAAAGGTATGATCTTAAAAGCTTTCCAGAGTTAATCCTTTTAGTCCTTTCACAATGAAAGCGTGATGAGTGAAGTCATTGTGCTTATTTATGGCTTCTGTCATCTACAGGAGTCTGGGAGTTCATTTCTCTAAGGTTCGGTCTTTGACTTTGGATACATGGGAGCCAGAACTACTTAAGGTGAGTGAGGAAAAGCTAATTAAAGTGGTGCAGCTATTGCACACACTATCTTTTGTTGTATATGTGTGACAATCATTGTGAGATCCATTTAGCAGGTGTAACTGTAGGACAATGAGTTGCTGATTATCCAGCTGCATTAAACTATTTTTATTTTCCACATTTTGCAGTTGATGTGCGAACTGGGGAACCAAGTGATCAACCAGATCTATGAAGCTCGGCGAGAGGAGCTAGGAGCCAGAAAACCTCAGCCAGGAGACCCGAGGTACAGGACTAATAGAAATAGAAATGATGGAAAAGAAGTCCTGCAGGAAAAGAAAAACATTCCCACCTAAATAATTTACTGAAAATTTGTTCTTCCTTTGTATATCTTATATTCGGAAAGGCTGTAGTTATTGCAGTATTCATGAAACAGACTTGACAGGTTTTTAGAAAAGAATACACTAGAACATAAGTGTTTTTGTCTTAATATATAGAACAATGACTTCAGCCTCATTGTGAAAATATATTCAATAACCCGTCTGTATTTGCAGTAAAGCTTCTACATCAAACTGCTGCTGGTTTAAGTTGATAAAATGTAGTAAAAATGTACTAGTGGTGTGCAGACTGTCAACTTTAAATATCTTATACCTCATAAACTAGACATGTTTCTGTTTTGCTGACAGACACGAGGTAGAGGCCTACATCAAAGCCAAGTATGTGGATCGCAGATTCATCCGCCGGCCGTCGGATGAGGAGCTTCGCAACAAAGTGGTTTCTCTGAGCAAACAGGAGAAGAGGCTGAGCAGCAGCTCTGAGCATCTGCCACCAAGACCACCTCCACCCACCCCGAAACTTCGACCTGGTTCTAATGTCTCTGGGCAGTCAGGTCAGTACAAAAGATAAACAAAGCACAAGTTGAACTTACAGGATCAGGCGGCAGTAAAACTGTAATGGATATTACGATCTGTAATATTTAAAAATCCATATTATTGGTAGTTTGGAAAAAGCTGTGGAACATTTTCAGGAATTACGTATTAAAACAGCAAAACAACCAAAGTCAGTTGAAGGCAGGTATTGTTGGATCATTTATGAATGTGGAAAGGTATTGTTTACTTCCTATCAAGTTGTTATAATTGGGATCTCTTAGAACTAATAGATCTTCTCTTAGAACTTAAATCTTCCTTAATTTCCTCACAAAAATACCCGGTTCGTAGACAAATGAAACAGGATTTCAGAGTTTGGTTGTTTCTTTTTACCACCCCAGAAACAGAACCTTCCTCTGAAATGAAATCACACTACACCAGGAATGATTGTATGCTCTCCTGTGACGTTTGTACTGCCGTGGAGAAGTGTCCACCCATTGGCATACTGTATGTTCTCTGTGAACAGCATATGTCTAAGTCCTCTTTGCCTCCCATTGCTTTTCGTAGTCTGTCTCCTCCAGTGTCAGCAGAGCCAGTAGTCTAACTATCTGTGCTTCCACCCTGCCTCTTTCTTCTTTCTCCCAATCTCTCTTTCTCACTCTCTTTTCTTTCCTACCCTGGCTGTTTTGTGCTTCCGGACTAACCCCTGATCATACCGCCTACCTTAAAACACCCCAACCCCACCTTGCCACTCAATTTGCACCCTTCGCCTTCCAATGTCCCAACTCCCATCATCCCTTGCGTAGCTGCTGCCGGCGGCGCCGAGGCTCGCCGCGACTCTCTCTTCTGTCCTGACGAGCTTGACTCGCTCTTCTCCTACTTTGACACCTCCGCCAAGCTCAGGAGCAGTAAGTACTAAAAGCTCAGTGTTTCGCTTGCTTTCCATCCCCTCTGTCCATTTGAATTCACTGCTTTGGGGCTGTGAACTAACAACCCTTCATCCACTCCTCTGTTCCTTCCTCATCCAGACCTTCCTAATGAGTCGTCCCGTCATGTTTTGAGCATTGCAGAGCATACCATTTTTGTTTTTTCCAGAGGGGAGGGGAGTGTTTCTCTCACACATGGTTTTGGTCAGTGTCTGGTTTTTGTACTTGTATCTGTGTCACCATATTTTTGGTTTTTAGGGACCTGGAACTTAAGGTGGAGGGGATCTGTCATCCTGTTCTCTTTTTGTTGCCTTCTGCCAGCAACTTGTTCGTACACTGAGAGTAAAAAATATCAGGTCCACCTGCTGAAAAAACAGCACTTAGATCGTAGATATTCAAGAATTGTTTAGGTACAAACACAAAAACACATTGATCTGAAAGCTACATAAGGAGGCTGTGTGTGATAATTTGCTAAAAAAGTTTTGCCTTCCACCACCAGAACATTAGCAGGAAGGTGCTCCTTTTATTTTATACACTCAGTGAATGACAACGTAGTTTACTTTAACAAATAGTGATTTGGACTGTTTGTTTTACAGTAAAAAGTGCAGACAGTGGCATTCAGAACAGTGCTGATGGGAGCAGGGAGATGCTGGCCACCACCCCCTCCAACAACAGCCTGGTGGATGCAGGTGAGACACGCCCATCTCTATCGACACATCACCGCCTCTCTGGGCTTTTCAAAATCTTAAACAAGCATCGATCCAATGATGCTGTTTTCTGTGCCAGTGCAAGATTTTAGAAGAGAGAGTTAGGGTCATCATGCAATCGCAACAACTTGGGGACAGCGGATTATGAGTGAAAACACACCACCATTTTTTGTAAAGCATTTGTGCCTACATACACCGATCAGGCATAACATTGAACCATTGGGCATGGACAAGAGGACCTCTCAGGGTGTCCTATGGGGTCTGGCACCAGGACGTTGGCAGTGGATCCTTTGGGTACTCTGGCTTGTGCAGTGGGGCCTCTGTCAGTCAAACTTGTTCCACTGCATCCTGTTGATGCTTGATCAGAATGGGGTCTAGGAAGTTTGGAGGTCAAATCAACATCTTGGGCGATTGTCATGTTCCTCAAGATGTTCCTGATTGTTTGATGTTTGATGCAGGCCATACCGCCTTGTGGATGCCCGATCCCGTCAGATCTCGGAAGCTAAGCAGGGTAGGGCCTGGTCAGTACCTGGATGGGAGACCGTGAGGGAACACCAGGAAGTCTTGGTGAATGCAGTGTGAGAGTGAGTGAGTGGTGGTGGTCGGAAGGGCCGATGGCACAGAATGGCAGCCTCGCTTCTGTCAGTCTACCCCAGGGCAGCTGTGGCTACATACGTAGTTTACCACCATCAAGTATGGGAGTGAATGAATAATGAAATGTAAAGCGTCTTTGAGTGTCCAAAAGACAGAAAAGCGCAATATAAAACCAATTCATTATTATTATTATGTTTTTGCCATGTGGTGGGGTGCATTTTCCTGCAGGGGTAGGCCAGTGACATTTGGGATTTCCATTTGCATGAGGGAGTGTGCTTGTTCTGGGACAATGTTTATTTGTGTGTCTAAGTCTCATCAACACAACAGATGGCAAAATCCAAGGTTTTCCAGCAGAACATCACATAGTACCAATATGATCAATGTTATTCACTTCACCTGTCAGTGGTCAGAATGTTATCGCTGATCAGTGTATACGTTGGTGGAAATGAGAACACTTTAGTTTTTCTTCTCAGCAATATATGCCAATATGAAAAGTCGTTTGTCTTTATCATCACCATCATTAACAGCAGCAACATGTTAATAAGCAGCGCAGCGAACTGTACCTGCAGGCATGACCTGCCCCACATCCTGCACTGTAAGGACAGACAGTTTCTCTTCTGTGTCCACACGGATCACACTGTGACTCAGCCCACCCATAGACAGCACTGCCTTCCCTGGAGGAGGAACACCCATTTCTGGAGGCCTGTGGGACACACATAATTACTAAAGCTACTCTCTTTACTGAACATAATCACACATGAAAACATTTGCAGTTAAAAACATCCACAGTTAATAGAAACTAACAATGTCAGTGTTACGCATCCCTTTAAATTTCTCTGTTTTTCATGGCAAACGTATGGAGCCATCCACTGCCGAAGTGCAATGACTGTACTAATACCTAAAAAGAACATAGAAGATAGTTTTGGATGAATTTGATGATCATGTGAATCTGTAAGACTCTTGTGGATCCATTAAATAATTTCTAAACTCCCGCATATATCTGAAAATGGCATTTCTCATTTTAACAATAGTGCCAGCTTCTCTACTTGAAGCATGTATTTTAGTCCGTCTGTCATCTTAATCCTCCTCCATAACTGAGCTCCACCATCAGCAGAAAGCTGCAAAATCCTACAGCCTGTCGCTGTGTTAAAGAAGAACAAATCTCCCTTCCACCCCGCAGGATCCAGCTGATTTTGCAAGCACAGTATGATATAACAGCACATTAATGCAAAGCTTTGGCAGGTTGCTTTTGTTCTAATCAGCTGCAGTAACTGAAGTTCACCTGCGGATGGCGACAGTCATGGCTTCTGAGGAGCTGGCACATGGACAGATCACCTCAGGTCGCAGCCCACGTGCCTGAAACACGTTGAGGAAGGCATCGCAGGAGGATATCGACCCTGCGGTAACACACACACACACAAATACGAAGTCAGTCAACAAGCAAACACAAACAGAGCAAATCAATAATAATGCCTTATGGCTCCAGGGTGTAATTTTATTAAATGAGTCTTTGTAGATGGACTCACATGGGTTAGCTCCGTCAGCTACGATCAGCATGCGCAGTGAGCTGAGGCTGATGTCTCTCTGGTCTCTCTGGGCCAGCAGAGACCAGTGCATGTCCCTCGACTTCACCACTGCTACCCGTGCTGCACAGGGGGATACAAAGGCAAAGAGACAGGCTGACGACAAAATCATCCAGCATGACAGCCAATCACAGATCACAAAATTTGACAGCAAAGAGCTACACAGTCTGACTCAACTGCCAACAGGTGACTCAGCAGAGCTCGGACCAGCCAGTGGATGAATATTATTCAATGCAGCAGGCCTTGTGCCCTTGTCCTGCACTGGGTTAATACAACTGAACTCAAAATCAATAAGTCTAATAAACTGTTGTTTTAATCCATTGACCTCCGTCAACTATGTGATGAGAATCAAAATTGTTAAGAACAGCAGACTTTGTGGAAGTCAAACTTGGTTTCAAAGACATTACAACAATACAAATTAACCAATGCATTTTTCTCAAGGAATCTTTTTTTAATTTTTTTTATTCTGTCTTGTCCTGTTTTTCTAATTATAATAAAATGCACTGCAACAATGGAAACTAGTTTCAGCAGTTACAGCATCAAAGAAAAAAGGTTTATCTTGCAATTTAGATTAAATTTAATTTGGTATATCATTTACTAAATGTCTCCTCATATTAGTAAGACACAGCAGACATAGTGAAAAGTGACAAAAATTAAGGTGGCGTGACCCTCACCTTTGTACGTGTGAACTTTCTGTATCCAGGACAGCGGGTTGACTTTCATCAGAGAGTAGGGAATGCTGATCACGTGCATCCGATTCATGACACTCTGCCATGACAGCAGGAAAGCATCAGATAAGCTCAGAAATATGTCAGGAGTGCATTACAACTACATGATGTCACGATAAACATGCTGCGGGTTATGACAAGATTTTATCAGTTGCTGCTAAGAGTAACAAATAAGCGTGTTGGTGTTACTGCTGTGTCACTTTAGGAATTTAAACATGTAACAGCAAGTCATGTATGAGCTGTTTGTAAATTACATGGTGTGTTTGAAACCAGTCAATCAAAGCCAAGTTGTCCATGTTATGAGAGAAGACGGTTTTGCCCATCAGGACTTCATTAGGTTGAATGCATTTACATACTGATGAAGCCCTCATAGGGAAGGCAGTTAGATAAATCAGACTTTTTATTAGTAAACAGACCTCCTCTTTTTCTGATTATATCTGCATCATATTAGCTTTACCAGAGTTTTCAAGATAACTTACAGTAAGAACACCATGCCATAATCCTGCTTCTCTCTTGAAGTCCAGTACGTTGGTTATCGTCTCCGCTACAAATCAAAAAGGAGATTTTGCCAAAGTTAAAGGGGCAAAGATATTTCCATTCTTCACTAGCACAGTTAGAAACACAAAGTTCTGTAATGAAGAGTAAATTCTGAGTGTAGGAGTATTGGCACCAAACTAAGTTTTAGAAACAGACATGGAGAATCTCTAGGGGCTGCGGGTGCAGTTAAGAGTTATTCAGAGCAAAACTGGGACACTGGAGGAAAGGAGATGCCTTATGTTCTCTTTCTTTTAAAGCAGACCTGACCCAGGTTTGACAGAATGAGACACAACCAACCGAGCAGCTGCATTTATCAAACTGTAGTTACACCTGACAGCGTCTGTGAGCAATGCAAAGGGGGGGAGTACTATGATATCATAGATTATAAAACAGGTTTATTCAATGAATATGACCAGTGTTATCTAACCTGCTGTATCAATAAGAAAAAGTAGAGCAAAGCTGACACATTCCAAATAGTAAAGCCTAATGAATGCAGTTCATTTTCACATATTCTTTCATTATTATTGCCCTAGTTTCATGGTCTGTCTTTTGGTCTCTGCACTCCACTGTCTCCCTAAAATATCACAAAGAAAACTTCCTATCACCATCAAGTGGATGCTTTTCTCCATGTCAGAGGAATGAATAAATGATGGAGAAAACACAGGGCACAGTGAAGCGTGAATAACTGAGAAGTAAATGCAGAGTTCTCCTCACCTTCAGTGTAGCCACAGGCCTGTGTGAGGGCATGACAGTGGGCAAGCATGGCTGAATGGGACACTGTGATTCCCATGGTGCTTCCTTCTTTGCTGGTTTTATACTGGATGTACAAAAAACACATGGCAAAACATTTGAAACATTTCAAAATAAAAGACGTATAGATTGTACAAGAAAGAGTACCTAATGATTAAAACTCAAAAATATGTAAAAATCTATTAAATGAATGAAATGAAAATACAATAAAATCCTAATTATCCAAATTGTTTAAGCAAGCTGCACTTACTTCTATATAGGCTATGTCATTACTGGCTTCCCGTATTGGAGGATGCCAGTCTTTTGGAGGCTTCACAACATGTTTTCCATCTGTCACAAACCACAGCAACCGCGGCCAGCCTGCAGAGACAGAGACATGAAATCAGTTCAAACCAAATGTAACTATGCACGTAGTCAAAATGGAAATTAAACACGCTCTACCTTTGAAAGTGGCTACCTCCCCAGTTTGTGCTTTTGGCAGGCCTTTTTGACAAGCGTCAGTGGTCAGCGCCAACGTGACACCACAGCTGCCCAACAGAAAGCCAATCTGTTGACTTCCTGCATCCTGAGGGACGAAAGAAGATGAAAAACTGAAGTTCAGACTGTGAAACAATATCTGTCACACAACGATCAACCATTAAGAACAATAAAACTCATGACATGAAAAGCTTTGAGGAAACATGCACTGAGTGAATGTGAGAATTGTTAATGGAGGGAAAGAAGGGTGATGACTGAAGAAACCTCAGAGAATCGAACATCAAAGCAGCAGCAGGTAAGAAAGCAGAGTGACAGCCAATCATTATTAAAAACTCTGCTGCTGCGCATCAAAGACTGATCGTCGCAGGAATGAAACCCAAGATCTGACACACCCTCCCTCATATTTGATTGGCTGTGCAAATTAGCTTAAAGCTAGACACATGCTGAGCAAACCATACTGCTCAGAAAAAAAAGCACACACTGTGGGAGGAAAAAACAGAGAGGAAGAAAGAGGATGGAGGAGAGACAGGGAGGGAGAAGGGGAGGATAATAATAGAAAAAGAAGAAAAAAAAAGGGGGATAGAAAGCGAGCACATGGAATGATAGGAGTTGGCAGTGTGAACGAAGGGGTTTCTGACTCCCGAGAACAGTTGGCCTGTGATCTAATATTTTGACTAGAATTACACATCATTTCACCTCACTCAAATCTCATTAATTACAGCACAGCGTCTGCCAACAGCATGCTTACAAAGGGCAATCAAGAACAGGCATTAATATTCAGCCTGTGTAACTAATGTGGATGAATTTGGTTCAGTTTGAGCTGATGGATGTGCTGGAAACTGCAATGCATTATAATACTCTGTAATTAAACTTTTAAGAGATAATCCTGCTGTGGTATTCAGGCAGTGACAAATTTGCAGTGACAAATTTGCAAAAACTACGTGTTCTTAAGCAGTAATAAATATTCAGATATTTAAAAAAAAAAGTGAATATTGACAGTGGAATAACATAGCTTTATGTGCATGTCTTGTCTCTCCTTCAAACAGATAGAGGTCAAATGTCCAGCAGGGGTCAGTACTGCTCTGATTTGTGTAGATCAGCACAAAAATGTTTAAATCCACACATTCCCAGGAGTTTGTATTTGTATTTGCCTTTACCTTTCTGGTCAGCGGCACTTCAATAGGCACAGGTACCAGCTCTGCCAGGAGGCAGCCGTAGAAGGCCACCATGAACATCACTGGATCATTGTTGGGGAAAACAAGTGCAACCTACAAGTGTGTCAAAGATACAGTTACAAAATGCCAAAGATTATTTGCTTTCATAATTGAATTACTGATATGGAAAACAAGGACCATGGTGTGCAACAAACACTGTGAAACCAAACATTTGTTTTTCCACACAAGTAATGAGGTAGTGATATTGTATTTGTAAAGCCCAAAAAACAAATTCAGAGAAGATACTGACAAATATCGTAAGGCTCGACATTTAACAAAACATACTTATTTGCTTTCTTGCAAACAGTTGATTGACAAGATTCATTTACATATCTAGAATAAATATTAGGTTATAGGTTTGAGGCTTGACATTACCTGCCCATAAAACCTAGAGTTATTGCTTTTACATGCATGTTTTTGACTAGATCAAATGCACGTGATATAATGTGTTAAGTTCAGCAGTTTCGAGGTGCAGATAGATACCCTGGTTCTGTCCAGGCTAGCCATTTCTCCGTGCTTCCAGTTTTCATGCTAAGCTAAGCTAACCGGCGGCTGGCTGTAGCTTCATATCTACCATACAAATATGACAGTGGTAGCCATCTTCCCATTTCTCAGTAAGTAAGTAAATAACCATATTTGCCAAAAATGTTGAACTATTCCTTTAATTACAAGCACTAGCCACCCACTTCTTGTCTTTGCTCATGGTTTTTTTGAACAGCATTTCATGGTCTTAATTCTTAGGCTCTGGACTTTGCATCTGTTCGGTTTATCATTTCTAATTACTGTTGGTTCTGTTTTACTGTTGCATTTGATAAATAAGTCAGTTAAATGCTCAAAAGGCAACGATAAATTTACAACTGATCACCAGTGAACACACAGTATATCATGACTTACTCTGTCTCCAGGCATAAGCAAAGGCTCATTTCTGGTGCTTAGCTTGTTAAGAAGAGTGTAGGCCAGTTTCTGACTGCGGGTCCACAATTTACCTACAGAAGTTAACAGAGACACAAATTATTTCTTTGATTTAACAAACCTTAACCTGCAAATCAACATTTAAACACACAAAACAGCTTGGTCTGCAGAATACAAAATAATGTATGCAGAGACAGATAAAAGACAAAAGTACAAATAATAGATGACAATAAGCAGTATTGTTTTTCATCTCTATTGTCAATTCTGGACCTGTCATCCACAGGTTGACACCTACCATAGGTGAGTGTGTAGACGGGCTTGCCAGCATTGTCGAGTGCTGTCAGACAGGGGCTCTTAGGCTGAGTGGTGCCCCACCTTTGTAAGGCTGCTGGCAAGGAGGGAGGCCAGTTGGTGACCACCCCAAGAGGCTCTCCTTCCAGGGGACTCATCTGCTGGCCTTCTGGCTTCGGCTGGTTGGGATCTGGCTGCTGGACTAAACACATGGAGAAGAGAATCTTTGTGAGGATGGTTCAGTGGGTATATTGAGTAGCCAAGGAGATTTAGCTCCTGAGCTGTATAAGAAAAAAGCCTGGTGTGTCTGTTGAGTTGAATGAATTACAAGGAAATGGCAAATTTGTGAATCAAACAATACACTCTTAATGGAAAGCAGGCCAATAAAGGGAGTGTAAGAGTAAGAGACAATAAGAAGAGAGTGAAAAGCTGAAGGATTATAGGTGAGCTGTGTTCTGTTCTTATTAGCCTTTGCTGCCAATGATCCCATTGTGAGAAACCTGGAGCCATTACAAAGGTGCAGGTCTCTCTTCTCTCGTCCTTTAAGCACCCTACTTGCTTTTTGATTTGATTCCCATCTATCCATCACTATCCTCTGCACAATCTAAATTCTCTGCTAAGTGCAATTCAACATAGTTTTAGAGTGTTGGCAAGCTGTACCCTTGCCAAATCAAACACCTCTATCAGGGACAGAAAGGATTCAGCCTGCTGTCATTTCACATTTGTGTGTGTTTTTGTGCTCACACCAAGCAGACCACCGGGGCTTGCCATACCACAGCCTCTGTGCCAAAAATCAGGGAGGCTTCACAAATACCTGCTGAGGTATTACTATTCCTGCTGCATTTTCATTTGCACAGTGTTTATTCAGAGTGGCAGAGTACCACCCAAAACCCATGATGGGCTGGTTGGAATGGAGGAAATGGTCAGACAGGGCTGGTCCACTATGTGTGCACTCAGTATTCCCAGCAAACCCCTTTGCACACCTGGTGGTCTCAGCTCCACCAAGAGAGAAAGTAACCACCACTGACCTAAAAGCGTGTCTTGACTGTTTATCTGTGAGGCCTGGTAGGGTCACTATGACACTTTTATCTCTACTTATCCTAACAGGGTTTAGTGAAATAACAAGTGATGGAGCTGGAAAACTCAAATCTTAAAGCTGCTGTGACTGTCACACTCAAAAGGGCAAAAGTGTTCAGCATGTAACTGATGAGGCTTTTGATCATTATGCTGAAATTAATATTTTGCTGCTTTTTTTATTTACTGACCTAACCTTCTGAGCTCCAAAACCCACCAGCGGATTTGAAAGACCTGGTATCTTTAAAAAAATAAATAGACAAACTTAACCCTTTCATCAAGGCTAGAAACTGTAAAAACAGAGAGAATCATCTTTGTGACAGTCCTGCTCATTTGTGAAGTGCCATTCTGTCGGAAAAATTGTCTAAAATATAAATAGTATGA
>OMNN01098292.1:8173-31170 GCA_900302755.1 Chromis chromis
GTATAGAAAGACTGTAAACCAGATAACTGAGCTAAACTGCCAAGTTGTGATTATCCAACTGAAAATTAGAGCGTCTGGAATACTTACAAGGACATTTAACAAAAAAAAATTAAGTGATGAGTGCAGCAGAGAAAAAAAATGTTTAAATGGAAATATGTAGCGTTACTGTTGAAGTTAACACAAAAACACAGAACTAGATCCAAACAAACAAGAGGTGAGCTAGAAAGCTTTAAAATATCGTGAAATTTGGTAGGTAGTAACCCCTGTGGATAGGAGCTGCAAAGTCATGTTACCATTGGATTTGGTGGTGAATTTTATAGGCATAAAATTAGTCTCTTTTTATTTTTGTACAACTGGCAGTAGACTGAGTGTGCAACCAGCCCCATGACGTTGGAATATGATGGGGGTAAATATCAGCTCTTGATACAGGAGGAGAACCTTCATAAGCTCTATAAGTGGTCCGGTCCAGCAGTGAAATGTGAGCCAGAGGTGGAGATATTCACACCCAGAAGGCTGCGATATTCCTCAGCCATCCTGCCCAAACTCCACCGGAACATGCAGACCGGAAACAAACTGTACCTCCCTCCTAAGCTCAACGAAATGGTTTCGGAGTTTATTGTTCTTTTGCTGCGACAGTTGAAGCTAAAGCGCACACACTCAGCAGTACACACACCAGTAGATCAGGTTAAACAGGATGTAGGCGCCAGGGAAGATCATGCGAGAGTACGTGTCGATGGCGTGGGTGTTTTGGATGATCCGGAAGCCGCGGAGGCCCTTCTTTTTGGCCCCTGTGGACTCATTGTCCAGGGACAGATGCACCACCATCCGCTCCGGTTTTTCTGAAGCGTCCTCAGCCGCCATGGAGGCCCTGGTGTACCCTGCCAGGCTGTTGGCGTCCGCCTCGCTGTACGTCCCGTCCAGCATCATGGTCTTGGTGTGAGACATGCCACAGGTGCAGGGGAGGTTCTGGGACTGGATCAAAAAGAGAAAAGAAATCAAGAGTGAATATAAAGCTTTTAGCACCATTTGGAATAACTTCTGAAACACTCTTGGTACCTGTTCCCGGACTTTTTCTCGGAGCTTGCGGTCTTTACCGTCCCTCACCGTTGTCAGGTAGTTGACGGCAGCGTATTCAAGCACAGACAGGAAGACGAACACGAAACTGACCCAGAGGTAAATATCCACAGCTTTGATGTAGGAGACCCTGGGCATGGAGGCGTTGACTCCAGTGATGATGGTGGACATGGTGAGCACCGTGGTTATACCTGAAGCACAGAGAACATACAAGCTTGTGTTAGCAGAGCAGTCAATGAAGGCTGTCTGGGATCATATCATTTAATCTCTGTGTCAAGTACAGAGGTGTCGCAGGACTTTTGGCAGCTTTAAATGCACCTACTCTGTTGTTTTTGGCAAGTATGAAGACTGTATATAAAGATGTATCGCGAGCTAACATTATAGCTAAGTAGAAGACTTCTTCTCTTAGTGGGATCAGAGACCTTGAAGACTCTCAAATATAGCACAAGAAACTTTTCAAATGTAAATTTAGTCAGATCTATGAACTTGAAGCTGAATATGCTATATTAGAAGCAGCATGCTAATTCTTGGTCAGGTTTGCCCTTGAACTTCTTGGTGTCATAAATTAGATAAATTATTATCAAAAAAAGAGAAACATTCCTTTAAAATTCTGCTGACTCACCACATCATTTCCACACATTTCTCTGTTGCACGTTCATGATGCTGATCTCTGCTCTATCACATCCCAAAGGTGTTCTCCTAGATTTAGATCAGGTGACTGGCAGAAACCATTGAAGTCCACTCAACTCACTTTTATGTGGACAGTTTGACACGATTTTGGGTTTGACACACATCCTGTTAGGAAGTGGTAAACTGAGGCAATAAAGGGACACACATGGTCCGCAACAATACTCAGACCTGCTGTGGTGTTCAAACCATAATTGTTAGTATTCAGGAGCCCAAAATGTGCCAAGAAAACATTCCAAATGCCATTACACCAGCAGCTGCAGCCTGGATTGTTGATACAAAGCAGGTTGGGTCCATGAATTCAAGCTGTTGATGACACTTTATAAGCCTACCATCTGCAGCCTCAGCAGAAATTGAAATTTATCAGACAGGACTACATTTTTCCATCTTCAACTGTCCAGCTTTGGTGAGCCTGTGCTTACAGCAGCCTGAGATTTCTGTGGAACCTGACATGGTTTTTGTGCTGTGGCTTTGATCTAACTCATAGTCAGACTACATGTCAAAATACATCTGTTCCACAGTGTTTTAGTTCCTGACTGTCTATGTAGGATTTGTATTTGCCAGAAATTTGGGGAAAATTAAGGCTTTTCAGACTAGAAAACATGCCTCAAGTTGCACAGCTCCCTTTACTCAAAGAGAAAACTTTTGAGTCCTTGACGAATTGAACAGTAACAGAGACATTCTACTGGAAAAATTCAGCAGGTTACAGCAGACTGAAAAAACACAATTTTCTCATTGCTCCATAATATTATCAGCAAACCACAAATTAGGAGCCATGATTTCTTCCTTTTTGTCAGTTGGTGCCACTAGTCAGCAGGACTTCTTAGTTAGCCTGAGGGTATGGTTGATTAACATTTCATGCTCAAAATTAGAAGCAAATTGTAGACTATTCTAACAGTGTAGACCAGTCTAAAATGTTTTCATGCAAGTGAACCCTGATTTTTTTGTCACTAATCCGCCTCAAGGATGGACATACTGTGAGCCTGAGCCGCTTTTGTGCTAAGTACAGTTGTAAAAGATTTATTTGAGTTACTGTAGCCTTCTGTCAGCAGTCTGGCCATTCTTCTCTAACCTCTTTCATCAACAAGATGTTTCTTTCTACAAAATGGTGTAAACCATAGAGACTGTTCAGAAGATCAGTAGGAATCAGAAGTACTCAAACCAGCCTGTCTGGCAAAAAAAAAAAGAAGAAGCGTTTATGCTATTAAATGCTAATATTCAGATTGCAATTTATTTGAACAATGGTTTTATACTTGCCCAGACTGTTGAGTTGGAAGGCATATTTTTCAACGTTAAACAGAGTCAAGCTGGCTGTTAACCTCCCGTCCTTCTGCAAACCCTGTAATGACTCTACCTCTATACTTAACACAGGCATAAGACTGATATTCATCTTCTCATTTCACTCTACAAACAAACAAGCACATTTCCCCAAAACGCTGAACTATTTCCTTTGACAGTTTGATTCCTTCCTGGGCTTCTCCTGTGCTGGGTGGCTTAGACGCTCAGGTCACTTTGATGTGCTTTGAAAACCCATTAAATCTGAGCAGGCAGGAGACTCATTGTGCTGGATATCCTCTTACCTAATGAGACTCTGGCAGGGACAGCCCTGCGGTCGATCCAGAAGGACACCCAGGACAGCATGACCATCAGAGTGGCAGGGAAGTAGGTCTGCA
Source organism: Chromis chromis (assembly GCA_900302755.1). Taxonomy (NCBI): domain Eukaryota; kingdom Metazoa; phylum Chordata; class Actinopteri; family Pomacentridae; genus Chromis; species Chromis chromis. The sequence continues at coordinate 11,608 of OMNN01098292.1, forward strand.
GCAGGAAGAAGAAGATGTGACGCCGCAGGGTGAAGTTGATGTACAGACGGTTGTACCAGCCTGGAGACAGAAGGAGGAGTAAAATGCAGTGGATGTTTGCAAATTGTTTCATTTGACGGAGGTTAAACTGAGCAATAATATGGTAAAAAGCCAGGGTAAAGACATAAAAGGTGAAATTAAAAACTAATTTCCACAGGGATGATGGAAATCTGGAGGGGCATGTGAAACAAAACCAATACAGTGATAACAGAATCTATGACAGCAGAGCAGAGCAAATTAGAGCATAACAAAATAATAACACAAAGAAAAATTATTAATTTTGTTTAAAAAGATCCTGAGATACAATATTTCTCAGAGGAAGAGCCTGTCTCTGGATAAAAGGCCAACCTCATTAACTGGATAAAACCTTCCTGGGCAAAGACAAACAATTATTTTCAGAGTGAACATCTTTTACTGTTTCCTGACTTTGGTAGCACTATTTTGTTTTACTGTTCTAATAAGCCATTACACCAGGAGTCTGAAAGTGAAGCAGCATTCAGCGATCACTCATCCTTTTTGCTCTAGTTTTCGTGTTGTTATGTGAAGTACTGTCTCCCATGGGATTATTTAGATAATCATGACACAATCTGAGGAACTAATATGCGGAGGCATTTTGCATTCAACGCCATAGCTGGAGAAATTGTGGATCAAAACTGTTTTTAATGACTTCATAAATTGAGTTTCCTGCATAGTAATTTTACCATTTTGTCACTCAGGCAATGATGGCACTACAGATATCAGTAAATGAAAAAATATGTATTTAGCTTATTTACATTTAATAAAACTTGTTAGTTATTTACTCTCTGAACCCCAAAACCTGCTGGCAGTTTTGAAAAGCATGTTATCTTTAAAAAATCACAGAAATCACACCATTTATCTAGTTATCTAGTTAGAAAGATTTTTTAACAAATCACATGTGAGGTGCCCTTCCATCTGCAAAATTAACCAAATCTAAGCCTAAATCGGTGATATTTCATCAAAATGACTTTATTCTACATGTCTCATTTAAAAGTTTGTCAAAAATAAAGCACTTGCTCTCACCAGATTCTGTAAAAGCTAAAACTTCTGCACTTCTTGCCACAACTATGAAGCCATTAGTGACTCAGCTGCAACCAACATTCACAAGACAAAAATTCAGGGACTTTTTAGCTGAACTGCAGAATGTGTTCACACAGAGCAGAGAGAAAACAAGTATTTTTTTCCTCTATTGGTAACACCTGGGGGACTTGGAAACTTTTTGTACAGGTTGACTCCATGTTTTTTTTCTCCATTTTTTGTAAATAAATAATGAAAGAAATTCATCTTTTGTGTTTTTCTTTTTATGATTTATGGCAATATAACTAAGTCATTCTGCACAAAAACATATTTCTGAATTCTCTCCTCTTCCAGCCATGGCTGTGCTGTTTCATTACAGTAAAAAATTAGCCCAAAGTGAGTAAAAATGTGACAGGAGCAGAAAATGCCCAGAAACTGTTTGGTGCTCGGAGAGTTTAAAGTTAATATTAATGGGGACAAAACAGTGTTGTTTACTACCAGAGCAGCCAGGGAGCAACTTTCTTTCCATTCTTCTCTCATTTTTCTTTCTTTTCTGGATTTTTGTGGCCCTGAAGACTTTATATACAGTCTATTCTTATTCTCTGACCACCTTTTATATCTTAGATACTTGTTCCCATATGAGAATGCTTGAGAATGTACATAAATAATTTTTTTTTTTCAGGTCCTGGGTGTCCTCCTTGCCCTTGTCTTTGTTATGTACTGTTCTTTGTCAAATGTAAGTTTTGTATAATGGGGGAAATGAACAATAAAGCCCTTAATAACGAAACGGAAAGGCTGCAATAAAGATAAATACAACAAACAAAAATCTGAACTTGGTATAACTGGGCTTTTTGTTTTTGGGGGGTCTCTCTGGTCCAAAAAACAGGCAGATTGACCCATTATTTTTTTCTTAATTGACACAAGGCTAGTCCAATCACATCTTTAAATCTCTCCCTCTCAGTGCCTTCACTAAACAGCACATATGCAAAGAGCAAAAAATAAAAAATAAAGTCAGAGTGCCAAGATGGATAAGAGAAAACGCACGTGAGGTGCTGAGAAATTGCAGGCCAAGAAAAGACAGGCCCTTCAGGCAGATGCTGCCAAATGTGCAAAAATCACTAACGCTTGCTGCAGGACCTTCTTAACCCGCGGCTGATGATGGTGGTGGCAGGCACAGGAAGGAGAAGGAGGAGAGGGAGGGGAATAAAGGCGAGAGTGGAGAAGCTAACAATCAACTGGCTGCTCGGCTTAACAATATGTAGTAAGAGGTGATGATGATGATTAGCATTAGGCTACAATAGAGTCCAGTGGCCCGTTAAGATTCTCTTGGTAAAACTGAGTAAATAAATAATACCAGTGTTTACCACACTAGCTGGTGTTTGCAATGTTAATCACATTACAATAGAACTAATTCTGCAAAATTTGCGTTTTTATGAATGCATGTGTAGTTTGGAAGAAGCTGTTTGTAACGTCAAGAGGTGACTTTCCACTGCAGGAACTCCAGGCAGCAGAAGGTGCTGCCAATGTATACATGATCGACTCAGTAATTAGCACTTTCAGCCTTTCTGTTTCCATCTCGGTAGCCGTAATATTACTTCCAAATGCTCCAAAACAATGACAAATAGTAGATACTGGATGTAACTTCAGTTCAATGAGCATGTAGGAAATAGAACCGTGGAGGGTTGTTGTGTTCACCTATATGGAGACTTTTGTGTTATTAATGGCATTGACGGCAACTCAAGGACATTGGTATGGCAGAAAAATGGCAATGTTGTCCTCTCCGAGTTTAGCCAATCAGCATTTGTCTTCTTCAAATTTCTTCAACCTTATTAGGCTATGAGATGACATATGCTGTGAATTGGCGTTATATAAATAAAACTGAATTGAATTGAATTATTTGACCAATCAGGGTCGAGATCCGCACAGAAGGTATTCCGAGCCTCTCAGAAGAACCAACCTAGGAAAAGAGGTTCAATAGGGCTGCTTCTCGGGGTCAGAACACACACAAAGGTTCCTAAAATATCCCACAAGTTCCTGCAGTATAAAACAGAATAATGTTACCATGTAGGAAGGTCACAGTGACTAACTAACTAACACACTGTGTCCACTGGCTAAGATAATTAAAAAAAACATTTGCTAGTGGCCAGAAAGCCCTTTTCTGGTGGGCTAAAATATCTTTTAATGAGTCTCTGATATGTTGTCTTATTTAGAAAACGTCAATGTTTTATTTATCCACATAACAGCGTGTCAGTTGGCAGCTTTTGTTGTCTTGTTCTTTTATTTATTAAGCTATAGGATCTTTTGGGACCTGGAAAAAAAGACGTGTTTGAGAGCCAGCTTTCTGTGTGGCTTCTCAGTTTATGAAAAGCTACTTTTATCTAGTTGATGATCTGATCAATCATTTATCATTGCTGCTCTCTCTCTTACACACAGGATACCTTTACTTGTGTTTTTCTTAAAGGATTCATCAAAGGAGATCATGAGCATCCTTTTGACATAGTGAAGTTAAATTTTATGTGTTACAATTTTGTCACTTTCATCACTTTTTTTCCAAGGATTTTTTAATGTTTGCCCTCTTTTGATCCTCCTTGATTAATTTTTACTCTTTAGACAGCTTTTTTTTAGTGTCATGGTTGATATATAAATATACTGTACATATACATATACATATACATATACATATATATATATTCAGGGGAGTTGGATGATGTGTGATCAGTTGTGGTTGGCCATTTAGCATTTCTGATTTTTTGTTCCTGGCTAAACTTTAATACAACTTCATTCAGACTAACCTTGAGTAGTCCAGCCCTGATTCCAGTGCGTTTCCACCAGATTTCAAAGCACTACTGCTTGTCCATAAAACTATCAGTGGTTTAGAACCCAAATACAGTAATGTGCAGAAGTTTAAAGCACTTTAGATGCTTAAATTCTTATGCATTACGGAGAGTACATCAAACCATCAGGGAGACATCTGATTGGTCCCAGATTTACTCTGCAGCAGGATAATGAGTCCAGACACTGATCCAGAGCCATACAAAGAATCAATCAATAAACTATTCACTATTCATGGTATTACTGCTTTACTTTTAGTGCCTAAAACGTTTGCATAGTTCTGCACAAGCTCGATCTTTAACCATGAGTCTCTCAGGTCAAACTGAGTCCAAACTAAACAACAAAAAGGAACATAGAGGACTTTTTCTAACTAAGTTCCCATTAGAAACCCTTTCCCAGTATCCACCTTACACTTGAGACACCTTCTGTATGTTCCAAATATTGTATACTTTAGTGTATGTCTCTCTTTTTTAATAATTTTAATTTCCCAGCTGATATGGTGCATTTTGTGGGGTGTTTTGCGCATTAAATATACTATATAAATGAACATGCCCTGGGGTTCTTTGACTTGCCTCATTACAATTAAACTCCCTGTGTGTTCTCCAACTTAATTTGGCTGTAAACATGAATTCACTCAGGGATACGAACCATGTAAATTATGTCAACTGAAATATTAATGGTGTTAAAAGTAGATGTTGACACTGGGCCCCTTGACAGTTCAGGGCCCCCAAATTAGCTGTAAATAAATTAACTGCATTAAGGTCTTTTCAAATTCAATTTAAATTTATCAGTTGATGAAATTTTTCCAAACTAATTCCCATGTTTTTAATCTGGGCCTGGGGGCTTTGCGGCCCTAAAGAGCAGTTGACAGTTTTGCCCAGTGGGCATGCAGCTTTACAAAAAAAAAAGTATTTAAAAGTTGCACAAGAGTTTGCTTTGCCTCTCGACCTGTGCTGCTGTAGAAAGCCAGTCTGGAGGTAGTGTGAAACTTCTGAATGAGGAACTGAGACAGCGAAATCCTGTCGTCGGTGCTCAGAGACTCATCGCCACTTTTCCAGTACAGCATCAGGTCCTCGTCTGTGTAGGCATCTGAAGGACAGAAAGCAGGAATGTAAGTAGAGAGGAGCATTCGTTTTAGTGTCAGCAACAGTAGCTGGATCTGTGATCAGAAAATACTGAATAGAAGCGAGTGACAGTGAGTTTCAAATAAGGGTTAAGCAAATAAAGGATGGTTAGTAATAAAGGACAGCTGAAAAGAATGTAGGCTTAAACTACACATTGGCATGTCAAGGATGTGTTGCCATAGTCACTGCTGTTTCTCTATGTTAATAAGTCATTCCAAAGATTCTAATCTGCTTATGTGTTTTTTGAGAGGTATTAAGTTACTGTCAATGAAACTCAACCCAGCTCCAGCTCAAAGCTCTCCTCTCCTTCTTTCTTTGATTGCTACAAACATCTGAGTTTTTGTGGACAGTGATGTAAGGCTTTACAGTATACAGTTATGTCCCACAATGAGAGTCACGCCCCATGTTTCTGGGTGAGGCCGTGTACCCTCATACATCACAATAAGTTTTCAAAGACAACGTGTTAACATGGAGGAGGCTGTGAGTTTGAATCCAATAAAAGCAAGCGCACTAAACTATAAAATCTTAACATAACCCTGTTTCAAGGCCTGCTTCTCTCTGTAGCTGAATCAAGAAAAGGCTCTGGCTGCTCAGCAAAGGCATCTGTAAATGCAGTAACACCCACTACAGTAAAAGCATGATGAAATTACATGCTGTTGTTCTGCACCAACTTCTTGCTGACGAATCACAGTTTGGTGCTTTTCGGCAGGGAGGTGATGGTGAGGCAACACGCTGCCAAAATGCTTTGGGCCTTTTGTGAACAGCAGATCATTATTTCCACTGTCTTCTTGACAAAAGAGTGTTCAGTATCGGTGCATGCAAATACTTACAGCTCTCCAGCTCTAGCGTGCACGTCTGCGAGTCCAGAGGGAAACGACTGAAGTCCATGTTGCAAGCAGCAGTAACTGTAACCCTGAGGAAACAAAAGCAGAGTGTAAACCTCACCAGCTCTGCACAGGCTGCACCGGGTGTCCTGCCAAGTCTTATTTGCTTCTTGTGCTCACCGCAGGCTGTACAGAACGTGACCGTCTGGGAAGACCCGCAGCATGATGTTGTCAGTTGTGGTGTCATGGATGAAGGATCTCTTGGAGTGGACAAAGAAGACATCCGGCACCCAGATTTTCTTGACCAGGCGCCCATCGAAGGTCATGCTCTTGTTGGTGGCGCTCGGGAAGGCCAGCCTCTCGTCCTTCCAGTAGTGCCTCAGATACAGGGTCATGGTAAAGTCCTGAGGGAGCAGGGGGAGGGTGGGACAGACACAGAAACAGCCTCTGGATTAAGTCTCACTACGACGACTCTACTTGCTTGCTGCATCTGATTTATTGAATTCCTCTGGGATTACAGCGCTCTGGCCTGTGGTCACTGGATTATTGAGATTGTTTATGACTAAACATACACAGTCATGAGAAGTGCTGAACATATGTTAACTAAACACGGTCCGCAGCGTCCATTGGTCCTAGATTACCCTTGTCTTCTCGCCTCCTGCCTCCCTGTTGCTATGCAGGCAGGAGTGGTCTTGAGCCTGCACTGCTCCCCTCTGCCACTGATCATCATCCTCTATCCTAGTCTCTTCATGGCATTACGTAAGACCAGATCAGTTTGGAATAATGGCTGCTGCAACACATTGTACTCTTGGCACCCACCATAAAAGTACCTTTGATGTTGCGTAAGACGAGTTCAGGGGCATGTCTGAATCCCTCCGACGAGTAATAACCGTAATGTGTTTACTAATGAGAGATTATTTCAAGTGTACAGATTGGAAGTCTGTATCCTTGAATGTCATCAGTTTGTGGTATTTATAACTACAAATGTACTAGTTAATTAATACTTTGAATTGTATTCCCATGACTGCTTTGAAAGAATAAATAGCACTGTCTTTCTCTTGCAAATTAAAAGCTGAACTTATTAGGAACAAAGCGGCACATTTTCTGAAGTCACTGTGTTCTGGTTTTGTTTCCACGGTCTTACTTATTCTGAAATGAGTGGTAGGTTATTGGGATCTAATTTTAGCAAACATTGGTGTGACATTCACATACTCAACCAGTTTACCTTGATGCATCTTCCCTACTTGTGCAATTAGTTAAAGTACATTTTAGCATTTGTCATTATTTTAAAGTAAAGAAAAAAAATAAAATAAAGGTGAATACGCAATAAAACCCACTCGTATTTTGTGACTTTACTACGACTTTACTTGGGCTAGTATGCTACACTTTAACATTCATTAGTATCCCATAACAGCCTCAAAACAAAGAGGGGAATTAATTACCAAAAAAAACTGAGATACACTCAGAGGTTTTGATCAGTATGGTGGCTAGTATTAGCTGCTTGCAAACCTAAGAAATTGCTGTGTAGCTGGCAATACTGAGCTACCTTGTGCTATTCCTACACTACATTTGAGCATTTAAGTGGAATAAATTAGCAATAAAACCTACTTGGGTGGCTAACATTAACTAATAACAAGTAAACATTAACTGTGACTGAATATACAGTTTAATGACTTTGTGACTACACTTAAAACCAAGGCTATCGCTGGCTAACGTTAGCTAATGTTAGCAAAACTTTGATATAGCTATGTAAGCACACATTAATAACTCTTCTCAACCTATCTTGTTGCAATATAGCATTTTAGCCACATAGGCTTGTTTTAAAGGTGCTCTAAAACATTCACAACCATGGAACACTGCTAGATCATCCAGCATTTCAGATTAAAGAAAAAGGACGCGTTTCATTTACAACCAGAAATGAGCCACTAAGGGTTCAACAACAACAATAACAACAAAATCCAGCCCCAGGTCTTACACTGAATGGCTGTAATGAGCTGTCAACTCAAATAACGTTTTTTTCACTTGACCTGCCCTTCGCTCTGCTTTGTATGTTTCTATTTCACCTCGAGTCCATGACACACAGCAGGCGAAACAGAAACATGTGGAGCAGAGCAGAGCAGAAGGAGTAGCTGAGAAGAGCAGTAGAAACTCTCACAATCAGCTAAAATTACACAAGCCAATATAAATTAAGTAAATAACATGAATAAAGCTCAATTTGCAACTGCTCAACATTGGCTCATGTGTTAAGTTGATTTTTGAGACTTTGGAAACGGGGACAGTGTCTGATGTCCTTTTGATTGGTCACTTCAACACAGGCTCCTTCATGTCTCTTACCCTCTCCAATCTATTTGTATGAATCATAGAGCATGTTTCGGCTCATGAATGAGGCAGATGAAGACCCCTTTGTGATGTAAGTATGAAGGTTGATCAGAAAGTTCAGAGATTGTGCATGGTGTGCTTCATGAATCAGGATATCATGGGACACGATGCTATAAACCTGCGTTACGTTACATATATTTTTATATAATACGCCAAGCACCACCTACAAGGGCACTGAATCTCTTAAACTTGAGCTTGTATTTCATTTCAACCCCGGTGTAATCGCCACACTGTGACCGAGCACACAGCGTATTGGATCACTCTTGTGAAATTGTGCTACAGTTCAGGTTGTTCAGGCGAAAAGTTCTTCCTCAAACCTGTTGGGATATTCTGTGCCCACAGTCCGACTCTGGGGTGCACAACTACATGAATGACAAAGACAACAAAAGGCATGTTTCTGGTATGCCAGGTCTGAAATGCCTTGTCTAGGTTTGGAAATTGTGGTTCTATTCTACTGTGAAAACTGCTATTTCTTCTCTCAAAGGCCCATCGTGCTGCTGACTGGCACAGAATGTAATGTTTTTTTTGTTTGCTCCAGTTTGAAGTCCTTGGCAAAATCGCAAATGAGCACCTACCAGCAGTCACAAAAATGTGCCCAACACAGGTCTTGCTGTTGTTTGCACAGTGTCACATGGCATCATGACTGCTCGCACATGTAACACACCTGTGATTTTGTTTATTACATTTTGTTTCGTCACTGTTATCTGCCTGTGTTTTATAAGCAATGGAAAACTACAGTTTGGCATGTTATGTTATAATTGTTCACTTTACCTTGTAGGATGTACCTTTTGTTCCTCTAGTTGTTTAGGTCTATAGGCACACCATATTGGATGGACAACAACCAACATAAAGTCAAATAACCAATTAGAGAAGCAGCGTTATCAGCTGCTGTCACGTTTCCAAAGTCTGAATAGTCACGATGAAGCAAATGCTGAGCAGTTCCAAGCACGTTTTTGCGGAATAACATTTGTGCACGTGGAGCAGAAATGCTCCCTGGCCAGTATGCTCTTCTGTCCTCACATACTGTTTTCTGTGCCCCTATCACGCGCATGCACCTGGTTTTCATATGTACAGAGTTTGAGAGTAATTCAACACTATGGGGCTTCTTATCACCAGCTTGTACGTGCAGACCTAAACCACCAACAAACCGATCTGACTAACAAGTGTATGTATCCAAAGCCTGATGGATCCCCTGAGCCAATTTTTGTCAGAAAACTATTATAACACATCAGTGAGCTACATTGTTGCTTTCAGTGGCTGTGTGTAAAGAGGCTGCACCACATGAACACACACACTGTAGTTTATTTTGTGTCAACCCCACCGTATGACATTGATGTGGCTGAAAATAAAACAGTTGCAGCCCTGTGCACATGCAGCCTCAGCACCACAGTCTTCCTCTTATTTTCACACATGTAACACAGATAAATCGGCTTATTTCAGCACTTTTTCTCAATAACTGTATAATTACATAGTGCTAATTTAATTGTCATGAAGTCTAATTTCCATCAGGTCTTTATTAAGCATAATAAAAAGGGACAAACAGCCACCATACTTAAATGATGGCCTTTTGATGATGATTGCACGAATAAACTTTTTTATTTAGTTAGTTAAGGTCATCTTGTTTTAAATTAGTTTATAAACAGCTTTCACAAACCATAAAATAGCCTGTGAAAGAATTGACTTGCTAATATGAAAATTTGAATTTTAGATTAAAAAGGTTTAGTCAGGCTTCCTCCATTTGATTTACAATTTCAACACCCCTGCCAAGAAATGCCATATTTCCACCTGCTTGAGTGGTGCTCACTGTTTATTTGTGCAGAAATGGATTAAATTGAGCCGTTTTAAGAAAATAATAATCATTTGAGAGGCAACGTTGGTGTCTTTAATAGGAACCGAAGGGCTTGATTCCTAGATCGCAAATTATGACACTTTGATTGGGTCTTTTCATGGGATTTGTTGACAACAAGAAAGCCCATGTTTGCTCAACCTGCCTCCTTTTAGAAACAGCAAAAGATCACTCACTGTGTGACCGTTTAGCATCCCACAGCTTTGCAATGTGACATAATGTAATTTGGAGTGGCCGTCGTCTGGAATCATTCATCTTTCCTTCCCCCCTTCTGTTCCCAAACAATTAAATACACAACCCTGGGTTCCAAATTAAATGTAATCCTCGGCTGTCCTTGCAAACAGGAGCTTACACAACATCAGGACGACTGTTTGGGATCCAATTTATGGTTCCAGAACAGAAGGTTGATTTAATTACATTACTCAACGTTGCATTCAGTCTGACTTTGAGCAAAATAAACAATTCCTGCCACTGAGCTTTCATAATCTAATTCTGATTATCCAACTGAAAACTACAGCTAAATGACTACAAGGATACCCTCGTGGCATTTTAAAGTGGTCCCTCTGGTTCCAGTGGCACAACACAGATATCTGATACAGAATCAAGAGATTTTCTAATGAAACTGTATTTGTGCAAGGATCTAATGCGTCCAGGAAGTTAGACAGAGGACACAAGTGTTACCACAGCGTTACTCGTGTGTCCTTTCTCATGCTGTTAATGAAGAATGTTCCGTCGACGGCTCATTAGCTGCTTTGTCTGAGTAGAGCATCTCCCCCATGTGTTGAAGCACAGGAAGTTAATTTGTTAACTTCCACGGATGCAAACAATCACAGACTCGCTGCCACCAGTCACGTAATCCATCGGAATGGTATCATTAATAATGACATTATGTTTCTACTTCTTTCATAATCTCATTACTTTCAGTTAGTGTTGTGATTGAATATTAAGTTAGAGAGACAGAATAATCCAAGTAATCCTCTTTTTCCCACCCTGACCGGGTCTGTTTTAATTACTGCTTATTTCAGACTTTAAAGCAGATCTGAGTTGGAGTTTTCACTAGATGACTTGAAGAAGAATTATTCATTCTGGAATGATTGGGGTGATTTTGTAGGTAAGTCCGTCTACACAGGAAATAACTTTTTTTTTTAAGTAAAAAATTGCTTTTTTCTGGGAAAACTTATTTGTAATCCATTTATCACACGGTGCAACACTGGCAAAGGCTTTTTGGTTTGGATGGTATTCAGATCTGGCTTTTAACTCATCATGCAGAGCTTTGCAAAGATGCCACTTAATTTCTGATTTAAATGGTCTAACAAATGAGTTGTGTTGCCTTGGCAACAATTGTAGGACACTGCTGACAGAGTACCTGTTTTTTGTCATATCTCTCCTGTAGCCAAAATATTTCCATACAACTGAAGAGGGGTGCATGGTTACTGCCAAAATGATAATCCTAATTATTTTTGATTAATATTGAGATTAAGATTGGCCTAATGATCACAATTACTGATTGATTTTAAAGAGCCTTTATTGCACGTTCACACATAAACAGAGCACTGCCTTCATTATTCCACATTGTGCTACATTCCTACTAATGTACAAATCTGCATAAGAATTTTTAAATAAGAAGGTTCTTCTTCACCTGACTTCAGTGCATCATGTAGAGGCAAAAATATAGATAAAGTTGGACCCAAAACGCTCTACTTGCTAAATAATTGCTAATCACTAAACGCCTCACATGCAGGCTACGGTAAAAGCTGGCTCAGTGGCTGCAGCACCGTGTACACAGAAGCCTCTAATCTCCACGGTGTGTGACCAAACATTACTTTGACAATAGTGAAATAATGTCTTCTAATGCCAGATTTATCCAAGTTGAAATCAAGTATCTTTTTTGTATGAACTGCTTTCTGAGAGCGAAGCACTTTTTAAACATCAATATCACAGTCGGTCATGTTCATTTAATTGCGGGAGGCAAAAATCGTGATTTATATCCCAATAATTGTGCAGCTTTACAACTGATGTTGCATTTCTTTTTTGCAACCAAATCTGTCTTTACAGTGTTTCTCTCCGATTTCTTACTCATTTTGCTGTCCACACTTGGAGCCTGCATGTCAGCAACCTTCATGTCTTCTAAATAAAGTAACAAAAAAAACCACAATGTACCCAAGAACCCTTCAACCTGAGCAAATTATGTTATAGTAGACAGACTTATCAATGAGAACTGAGTTTTCTTTTGGTATCAAGCACCAAAAAAGTTGTAACATGATGTGTTTGAGTTAATTTACTGCCTTTATATCACATTTCCTGCAATGTGACTATTGCACATGTATACGTACATCTCTATGTCAATGCTTAAACAATATATCGTGCGGTCCTACTGTTAACTTGTGTTCACTTACCATGTCCACCTCTGATATGCTGTCCAAACTCTCCACCTGAACGTCCACTCCAACAGGGACAGCAGGTCCTGTAGACAAACATCAGTCAAACATAATTGAGTCAGCACTCATATATTTCACTGTTGTCGAGTTGTTTGGAAAAAAAACTTAAAGAAAAAAAGACCCTAAACTGTACTGTGTGTTGTGCTGGTATATGCGAAGACAGACTTTAGTCTTTATCGTATTATTACTGGTTGCATTCACAATCAGCACATATTCGTCTCACAGGAAAATTTAAAACAGCAACACCTTCCTCTCCACACACACACACACTAGGTAGAAAGAAAGTAGAAAGAAAGTTCACACATATTGAACCCTCTGGGCTCTCTGACTAGAAAAGCCATAAATTGAAACTTTTCTTAGTTCTCTAAGTCCTCGGGCTACAAGTTTGAAGATAACAAACACACCTCCACACATTTTTTGTGCTGAAAAATGAATAATAATAAAAAAAGCACATTTAAATTACACTTGTTTGTGTCTTACAGCAATATGTTCCCTCATATATATTCCTCTGTGGGTGGATAGGTGCTATTTCTGCTGTTCTGTTTTCTCCATCACTTCCATTATACCCCTTTGTTCACAATTTTGACATCCAATCATCTTTCTGCATCCGTCCCCTGAGCCAATAAGTCTCCATTCTTTAAATATCGTTGTAATTCTGCCATTCTGCCGTTCAGACCTAACAATGTACAACCCTCCTTCTTCCTCTACCAATGAATCCAGGGAGTCTCAAATCAATTTTTTTTATCAAAATCATCAATTTGCAAGCTCTACTCAACCCCCACCAGCTCTATCTCCTTCCTTCATTTGGGACTATGCTTTGTGAAGATGCTTCTGATCACCACTTTCAACTGATCGCACCTTTGATTTCTTATATAGGAAAAGATCTGGGGCAGCAGTAAAATGACAACAGTGCTGTGAATAGTAACATGATTATTCATTCTGGGTGGTGTTTGTGTCCATTCATCCAACATTCAGTCTATTTTAGCTCTGTTTTTGGTCTCCACCAGCTCCTTAGAAAAGCTTCTGCTTTTTTAGCTGCTTAACACTCCACTTTGCTCACCAGTTCATGTCTAATTGGGTCTGTCTGCTGGTTGCTGCTGAGAAGGTTGTGTAAAGTGGGTCTTTTGGAGCCTTTTTTCTGAAAATAGTTGCCTGCTGTAGCCAAAAATGACACTAGGAGAGCACTGAGAGTGAAGCTGTTGGCTGGACAAATAACCAATAGTCACTATAAAGCTGAGGGGAATGGTTAGAATTTTCCAGAGATACCTTTGATTTCATCAGATTGCCATTTGATATTTGTTATTGATAACAATATTGATCATTTTCTCACTTTGTTGGCATATACCACACAGTTTTTTTTTGTCTCAAATGAAGAATATTAACAAATTAAGGACAGATGTGCAAAGATGTCATTTGATTTTAAAGTACATACATACTGATACAGTCATTCAGCTCATCCTCTTCCTCCTAAAATAACCGGATGGGGTATCCTGCTAAGCCATGACTAATAACTCCAATCATTTCACATGGGAAGTTGCATCAAACAGAGCCCGGCATTCACATATTTGTGGACGTGCTGTTGTTTAGCTGACTGAGAGGATTAAATTTAAGGTCAGTTTGGGATTTACAGGGAAAAGTATCCTAGTTGCCTTATCATCAATAGCAAAACAAATTCACACACCCTTCTGTCATTTGTGTATTAAAGTCACATTGGCTGCTGTAGTATTGTTAATCTGCACAGCGGTAAGGGTGCCAGGCTTACATAACTAGTGGCACAGCAAAGCTGCTACCTAGAAGAGGGGGTATTAACTCGTGCCCAGTTCCAGCTGTCAGCAGAGTGTCCTCCCTACTCTTACTCACACCATATGCCGAATATCACGTGCCAGACTCGGAAGAGCCTGAGCTTCTGCGGACATGACCCCTCGGCGGACATAACACCAGACACCTGCTGAGAAAAAAGCCTCGACCAGCGGTGCTTCTGGAGTGCCTCATCTCTCTCTCCAGCTGGGTAGCAGGAGGCCACAGCCAGACCTCATACAGCAGTAGTACCAAAAAAAAAGAGGGATATAAAGCTTTGCATGTTGTCAAAATTACAGGGTTTGGAAGCTTCAAACGTCACAGACTGAGGCTGAAAAACTGTGTTCAGACACTGCAGTCGGGCAAAGATGAAATGTCCTGCATGTGGTTTTGCCAGAAGATTTCCTTTTGCTATTTTGAGCTGACAGCATCAACAAATTATTCAACGTCACTGATTATCAGATGAGATCCATGAATGCGTCACAGTGATGCTTTGCTTCATAATTCCTGTTAGCCCTTGTAGCCCTCAGTAGCACTTCCGTGTGGGCTGCTTTCAAATGGGGCATGAAGCAAAAAGTGCGTCAGACAGCGTTCCCCCCCTCTGACCTTACAGTCCCACAAACATGAGCACCACTGAGCATCGGCATCACAGCGGAACAAAGACTATACATCAAAGTTAAAATTCAGAGCAGCCTGTTTATGGGCACACAAGGCAGGCGATTTGATGGTTTCAGGGTTTGTTTGGAGCTGCACTAAACACCAAACAGCTCATTTAATAGCAAATCTCACTCTTAAAAATGGAATTATCATCAAAGCACAGGAGCAAAACAAAAGCACATAATCCATAAGCATTCACAATATGACATAAAAGCAAATTTTTTTTTTTGCTATGTACGGGGATTTAACGCTATTGAATTTTTTATCAGGCTAATTATTTGAGTCAATGAGTACATGGACTTTCATTCTCCCTGTGGGGGAAAATTCCTAAAGTCTCTAATTAAGAAAGCTACACGTGTAGACTACATGATGATTATTAATCGAACAAACACAAGGTCTTTTATTTTGACGTCTAGGAGGAGGTGTGCAGCCTGAAATTAGAGGAATATCTCACTTGAGGAGGAACTTTCCAGGGATTTTGCGGGTACTTTTTGTGTGCAATGATTTGTGAGCTCTCCCTCCTTTCTGTGCTGCTGCATGCTAATCTAATTGAACTTTATTTCTCAGCAGGCATCCAGAAAAAAAAAAGTATTTTAAAGGCTCACTTTGACCAAATTAACCCATTAGGAAAGCTTGAAGGAAAAATGAGCTATTCTATGCTCAGCTTCCCTCTACACCGAATCCTACAGCTCTCTGTGCATCCGGTCTCCTTCGAGTGCTCATTATTACAGCAGACTGCACTTGGACGCTTCAGCATATTTTTGCTGATTTTTGCCAGCAGTTCTCTTGTGCTGGAATGCCGCTTTTGTTGATTCATTTATGGCAATCTGGTTGCACATTTTATATAGAACACTTTCAGCCCTCTGAACCCCAAACCCACTGGCGGGTTTCAAAGTCATGTTATATTTAAAAAATCACCAGAATCACACAATTTATCAGACTCAGAAACTGTAAAAACTGAAAAAATCTGCAGATGATCAGCTTTCTGGTGGTCCTAATGCTATATTATGTATGACCTTCAGTTCCATCTGGAAAAATAGACAAATTTAAGCTTAAAATTAGGATATTTCATTAAAAAACACATTATTCTACATGTCCCATTTAAAAACTGCCAAGAAATAAAACTTTGCCCTAACCAGATTCTGTTAAAAACTAATCAATCTGCACTCCTCAGAGCAACCAAGAAGCCATTAGTGACTCAGCAGCAGCCAACAATCAAAAAACAAAAGATTCAAGGATTTTTCAGCTGAACTGAGCCGACCTGCAGGCTTTGTTTACACAGCGCAAATAGGAGACATAGACGAAGTACGGCATCAAATTAAAATTTTAGTAGTAAAATATTTATGAACCATAATTTTTTTGGTATCCCCTTGGGGCACTTTCAACTTTGATTTCTTTTTAAATGATTTATGGCATTATAACGGTGTTATGCTGCACAAAAGACTGTTTGAGTTCTCTGCCTCTAGCCATGGTTGTGCTGTGTCCACAGAGGTGCAGGACTTTATATTCTAGTGAAAAATGAGCCCACAGTGAGTCAAAATGTAAGAGGAACAAAAACCACTGCTTAGAGTTCAGAGGGTTAATTTATATAAAAAATGACTATTTTGTAAGTAAAGGTCTTAGGGTAAAAGGATTAGATAAGAACCATCACATAAAGGCTATTGGTTCTGAGACTGTGATCTCTTGGCAAATACACCCAAACAAATTTGTACCAAGTTAAGTCCCCACAAACGAATTTGCACAAAGTGAACATGGGTTTTTTCTTTTGTTTGTTTTAAGCCTTTAAGATTTTCTATATCTATCCTAATACAACTAGATGAATGGAATTTGTGTGGTGCTCAGAGTGCTAAAATTTTGTTTTTTAATATCATAAACAGTGCTAATCACTTCCACGATTAACAAACTTCTATATTAGGAGCAGCTGGACGCCATTAAAAAAAATCACATTGTGTCAATAAGCTATGTGTTGAGTTCACACTACATTAAAGTTTGACAGAAAAATAAAGTGGACTTTTGCGCGACTTGTGCACTGTCTTCCACACCACTGGTCCTGTTCTAATTCTGTTGATTCACGCACTGTTAGACTTTAACACGTTGTCCTCCATAAATAAAGGAGCGTCCATCATCGTGTTTTTAAAGGTGCATGTCTGGAACTTGCTCATGGACCTGATTGTAGTACAGAAATGCGTCTGTGTGCAGTGTATACACCAATCAGGCATAACATTATGACCACCTGCCTAATATTGTGTTGGCCTCTCTTATGTCGTCAAAAATGCTCTGAACCATTGGACATGGACAAGAGGACCTCTCAGGGTGTCCTATGGGGGCACCAGGACGTTGGCAGTGGATCCTTTGGGTACTCTGGGTTGTTCAGTGGGGCCTCTGTCAATCAAACTTGTTCCACTGCATCCTGTTGATGCTTGATCAGAATGGGGTCTAGGAAGTTTGGAGGTCAGATCAACATCTTGGGCGATTGTCATGTTCCTCAAGATGTTCCTGATTGTTTGATGTTTTTGCCATGTGGTGGGGTGCATTTTCCTTCGGGGGTAGGCCAGTGACATTTGGGATTTCCATTTGCATGAGGGAGTGTGCTTGTTCTGGGACAATGTTTATCTGGGTGTCTAAGTCTCATCAACATGGATACCAAAATCCAAGGTTTTCCAGCAGAACACCACATAGTACCAATATGATCAATGTTATTCACGTCACCTGTCAGTGGTCAGAATGTTGTGGCTGATTGGTGTATATCTCATTTTGACTTTTCTTTCACCTGCCTTGTATTATTCTGTGTTGGGTATGCACCAAAACTACTTGATTAGGTTCAGAAAAGGATCATGATTTGGGGGAAAATTCATCCTTATGTTTTGTTTACTACATGTTGCAAAGTAAACTTCTTCCTGAGATTTAGATGCACCTACCTAAACTACCGCAAGACGTTATTGGCATTACTTTCTCTTAATCGATTTTCAGAATGCATGGCCCTAATTGAGCTTATTACGAGGTTGAGGAAGTCCCCTATGTATTTGAATGATGTGTAATGAAAATGGGCCATTTAATTTGCTTATAATATCTGAATCTGATGCATTTTTGTACACAATGACAATACAGAATGTACAGTAAGACACCTTAAAAGAGAGGCAAGCACTGGTTGAAGAAAAACTCTGGTTCTTTACTTAAAAGTAGCAATACTGCAAAATAAAAGTCTTAGATGGCAAAGAGAGTAGTTATAATGCAGGAAAAAGGCCCCTGTGATTGTATGCTACTGAATATTATAGGGTCGTTCCACCTCAGTTCACTGAATGCCCCACGCCTGATCATCTTCAATTTGAGTGGTGAATATTGATTGAGCTGACCATCATTAAGTTATGGCACTTCAAACATTGCTCCACAGATTGGCGCGAAGAAAACGATGCAAAAATCAATATGATCCCACTCTGCTTAAGAACTTTTAACTCAAAAAGTAATGTTACGTATGACCTGTGATTTCACACTTATGCACAGAAAAAATTCAGACGGTCAGATGTGAACTTTAAAAAAAAAAAAAAAAAAAAGGTGAATTGAGGTGCAATGACCCCATAACATTTCATTACTGCTGATGCATTGATGTACTTGTAGCATTTTCCTATTGGAGCTGATCTTGAACTCATTGTATCTGTTTTATGTCCTCTTTAGTAGTTTAATCAACACTTAATCTGTAATTTAACTAGTTAGTTTGACAAATCTAGAGGACTAGAAGAGGAGTTGTGATATGAACTGACATGAAATGAAACCGCTCAAGTACAAGAACTCCAACAATATTAACATACAGGTGTGAAATTGAAGGAGAAACTGAACCCTTGACCCCTACAGTGAGGAGATCTGGTGGCCCTGTTAAGCTTTTGGCGGCATTTTGCTGGAACTGTTTGTCCCTTTAGAGAGAAGGTTCACTGTAAATCTATATAAAGTTGTTCTGATGAGACATTTATATCCTGGTAGAAGTGGTTTCTTCAAGGGTGACAATACTTCCATCTCTAAAGGGTCACTTAAGGGTTTGCTGTCTTTGAAAATGATGTGAATCAGATGCTGTGGCCTTGACAGTCACCAAATCTCCACCCAATTAAACAACTATGAGAAATGTTGGACCGACAACGCTCTCTACCAACCTCATCAAACCACTAAATGAAGGAGTATCTTTTAGAAGGAGGGTGTTTATACCTCCAGTAGAGTTCTAGAAACTTTAAGAACCAATGCAAAGGGGCACTGGAGCTGTTCTGGTGGCTCAACAGCTTACTAAGACACTTTATGTTGGTTTTTCCTGTAATTTGTCACCCGTTTGCAGTGACATTAAACCACTGAAGACAGAACTGCATTTACACTGTTTGTTGATTTGCCGTATTTTATTCTTCCAAAGGGGATTATCTCATCAAAAATCATAGTAATGAGAAATGAAACATAGCCTCATCCATCCATCCATCCATCCATCCATCCATCCATCCATCCATCCATCCATCCATCCATCCATCCATCCATCCATCCATCCATCCATCCATCCATCCATCCATCCATCCATCCATCCATCCATCCATCCATCCATCCTGACTATCACATCTCTA
>OMNN01098295.1:8774-21193 GCA_900302755.1 Chromis chromis
GGCCCAAGCTCTCCTTAGGAAAACCTAACCTAAAAACTAAAAACCTAAATACACCCGAAAGTAAACTATTCGAAATAACAACTTACAAATAATCGTTTTTAGAATTACAAATAAGAATGAGCTTTTAACATAATTGCAAAGAAGACAACAGTATTTCTTTTCATCCTGCTGCTGGCCAATCCCATTACTCGTTGGCTGAGCTTAAGAGTCTCTCTTTCCCAGCTTATCGGGTTCCTTCGCCAGAGGAGCTCGGTAAGGAAACAAAAGGTGAGTATTAATTGCAAATTAAGGGGATCATGAGACCGAATTTTAACTAAAATGTGTGCACCTAGATTAGAACTGTAATGAATTGAATGACTGTGTAACATGTGAAAGGAGAGGATTTTGCAGTGTAATTATTTGAAGAAAGTAGAAAAGGAATGGCAGCGGGTGGGGCAGTTAGGAGCTGGGTTTGCGTAACGTATATTTATGCTAATTTTAAAGTATCGCATTTTTTTTGAATTTCTCAAAACGTTTTTACGCTCGCTTCAGGTTTTTTTTTTTTTTTACTTGTTCAGTAAAGAGTTAAAGCACATATTGGGAGATGGAAACAACTTTTTTCAAACAAGTTCTGACAAAATGAACATTTTACTTGTGTAACTCATTAATTGTTTCTTTCATTGTCCTCACCTCTGGACAGCATGAAACATGACCAACACCAGCTCACATTAAATAATAATCACAACGTACCTGATTGGAAATAATTCCTGGAGACCTATCTTCATTTTTCTTCTGCAGATGACCAAAGTTTTATGTATTTCTTTTTCTTCGAGTTCTTTTTAGCGGTTGACACGTAACGTAGCCTATAACACCACCTTCTGATGAAACTACATCGGTTAGTTTATTTACTCCAAAGCAGTCACTGAATACAAGCCTAATGCATTTTTCTTTCTTTTCTTTTCTTTTTTTTTGGGGGGCGACATTTCAAAAGTTACTTTTAAATTTACTTGACAATTAACATAGCTCATGTCACATTACGTCCTCAAACTGTGGTAAGCCAGTTAATGAAGGCCAGGAAGGAGCAAAAGGACATACAGAGACACAATATACAGAAATTTGAAACTACATTATGTGGTCAAAAATGCTCTGAACCATTGGGCATAGACAAGAGGACCTCTCAGGGTGTCCTATGGGGTCTGGCACCAGGACGTTGGCAGTGGATCCAATGGATACTGTGGCTTGTGCAGTGGGGCCTCTGTCAATCAAACTTGTTCCACTGCATCCTGTTGATGCTTGATCAGAATGGGGTCTAGGAAGTTTGGAGGTCAAAACAACATCTTGGGTGATTGTTATGTTCCTCAAGATGTTCCTGATTGTTTGATGTTTTTGCCATGTGGTGGGGTGCATTTTCCTGCAGGGGTAGACCAGTGACATTTGGGATTTCCATTTGCATGAGGGAGTGTGCTTGTTCTGGGACAATGCTTATTTGGGTGTCTAAGTCTCATCAACACGGATGGCAAAATCTAAGGTTTTCCAGCAGAACACCACATAGTACCAATATGATCAATGTTATTCACTTCACCTGTCAGTGGTCATAATGTTGTAGCTGATAGAAACTATAAATACACAAAATGTCAGAAGTAATGTGGTTGACTAGTTATTTTGTTTACGATGGAGAAAGGTTATCATATAGGACTCGACCTGGTATATTTTAATATGGCTCTTCGGACTCCACTGTTTAAGGTAACTTTGCACTTGCCACCTCCATTCTAGAGATTCAGGGAAAGGAGAACTTCCAAATAAAGTTGAGTTTTACTTTAATCTTTTCAAAAGCTTTTACTGAGTCCAAAACTAAAATAAACACAGAACAAAGCCCCCCAAAATAGCCACTGCACAGAGAAATATGCCCAGTTAAAGTATAAAAAAATCTTCCTGTAACATTACATTTGCCATCTGAAATGTGTCTCAGTTCTGAACCAACTCTAAGCAGATTTTGGCAGAGCAGTGCTCACTTCTGAAAAGGTGCCAAAAAAGTCAGTGTACTTTACACTTTTATTTCACACACAAGGAGCTGCTCCGTGTTGGGAAAACGTTTACCTACATTATACATTCAGAGGAGCTCAATAGTCAAACCACTACTAAAAATACTTCCTGTTCTGTACAAAGATACTATCAGCCCTGAACAATTTGAGTGTAGTTTAATCTGAAAGTATTTAACACGAAGCAAAAGGAGGGAGTCAATAAATTGAGTAGAAAAAGAAGATGTGATTTTGCAATATAAAAGCAAAGCACGACAAGTCTGACATTTAGACAAATTTCTCAATAGTTGCAGACAAAGACTGAAGAGAGTTGGATTTTGTCGCAACAAATGTGCAAAGTATTGAGGTGTCAGACCTGCTGTTTTTCCAGGTCATAGTAAGTTCTCCTTCAAAGGTAAAGCACTTCTTCCTGCACCAACAAAACCAGATACTATTAAGAAATGTGTGAAATGTGCACTTACTGTTAAAAGATTACCTGTAATTCCTATGGAAATAACTGTAATTTTGTGATATTATTACAGTCCTTATAAAGTCCTGTATGTATTTATTCATACTGCACAGTAAATAAAGGCACATTTTCCCTGTGGGACAGAAGAAGATACACAATCAATTAAATTATATTGCGTTGGCATGAATGTTTAGAATTTCTGGGAGTGGTCGACACATACATTGCGGGAACGGGCAGTAATAAATAGAAATCCAAGGGGCAGGAGCGGGACTAAGAAAACAGTCCAATGCAGGTCTGTATACTGCACTATAATCCACTCTCTTCTTGGTCTCCTTACATAAACCCTTCTGTTATGGTCACAAGTCTCAAATTTGGATTCATCAGTAAATATAGAGTGTAAAATGCTGTTGTGTCTTAGCAGACCCCATATTTCCGCTACTCATCCTACAAGATTACTACTACTAGACACATCTTAGACAGTAATTTTGATGATTGCAATCTTGCATTCTCTATTTAGCAAATTCTGTCTGTTATTCTTTGTTCAGAATAGCTGCTGCTGTCATAAGTTGAAATTAGAGCATAAAGACATTTTGAGTTTGCTTTGATTTCAAGGTTCTGTAGGCGCCTTAAAGACATCATTATGAAATGATGTTTGTTAATAATTTGTTGCAAATACAAATGTGTTTAATTAACATTCATTATAACTTGTTTGTGTCATGCATAGACCCAACAAACTTTAACATGCAAGACCAAGACCAACATGCTGTAGTCAAAGACATACTTGAATAAGGTTCACAACGGTAGATACATACTTTAGTTTATAATTTCTATTTTTGGACAAACTAAAAAACTTGAAAGAAGAAACAAACTTTCAAGAATGACTACAGCCCCGAACTGGAATGGCACTTAGTCAGGTTTAGACAGTCCCAAACAGTGACACTATAAAACTGTAGTTACTGTTTAGCAAATAATTGGAAATTAGAGCATAAAGACACATTGAATTTGCATTAATTTCAAGGTTTTTCAGGAGCTTTAAAGACATTATCATTAAGTGAGCTGACTGAGAGCTGATCGAGCAGAGAGGGACCACAGAGCTGCCAGCTGACAGCCAGGTTCTATCCATTAACTGAGTCAGTGTCAGTCACACCAATATCTAAAGCTAAATGTATACACCGATCAGGCATAACATTATGACCACCTGCCTAATATTATGTTGGTCCCCCTTATGTGGTCAAAAATGCTCTGAACCATTGGGCATGGAAAAGAGGACCTCTCAAGGTGTCCTATGGGGTCTGGCACCAGGACTTTGGCAGTGGATCCTTTGGGTACTCTGGCTTGTGCAGTGGGGCCTCTGTCAATCCAACTTGTTCCACTGCATCCTGTTGATGCTTGATCAGAATGGGGTCTAGGAGGTTTGGAGGTCAAATAAACATCTTGGGTCATTGTCATGTTCCTCAAGATGTTCCTGATTGTTTGATGTTTTTGCCATGTGGTGGGGTGCATTTTCCTGCGGGGGTAGACCAGTGACATTTGGGATTTCCATTTGCATGAGGGAGTGTGCTTGTTCTGGGACAATGCTTATTTGGGTGTCTAAGTCTCATCAACACGGATGCCAAAATCCAAGGTTTTCCAGCAGAACACCACTGCCCAATATGATCAATGTTATTCACTTAACACTTTCAGTGGTTTTAATGTTGTGGCTGATCGGTGTACAACAGCTACTGGACATGTTTGCATCAATTAATATTATTTTAAACTACAATGAGAGGTAACTGACTTCAGTTTTTATAATATACATACATTTAAGATGTTAAGTTCAGATATCCAATAGCTAGTTGGCATTTTTGCATGAATGAAAGATTTTTTTAAATGATATTTTTTGCATTGTATTTATAAAATGAAAGGAGTTTGCTTATAAAATATTCATCTTACAAATTACTAAGTCATTTACTAAGTGGACAACATTTATTCTAAGACAATTTAGAAAGTTTGATGATTACAATGCTTTAATCAAGAAATTAATGGGTTTATTTATGTAATATAATTTCATACTGTCTCTTAAGGACTTTCTGCACCACTCTCATACATTGAAATGTGGAAGAGTCATTGGTCCATAAGCTCCTAATGAATTGAAACGGCTCTCTTTTGAAATCAATACCTACAGTAAACTGATGCATTCATTCCGAGCCGAGCAGAGCATTAGCTAATGTCAAAAATCATCCCTGTTCAGATTTCAAAAATGTCTTTCGGCTAAGCTCATTATGAAGTAAGAACCCCTTTGTGTATTTCCCGGACTTCTACATATATAAACCACACAATTGTACGGAATTATGCAAATCCTTTCTTTCTTAATGAAGCCGACGTCCCATTGAGATCTGAAAGCCTATATTAGTCCTTTACTGGTCCATTTACATTTTCTGCAAAGAAGCGTCGGAGAAATTTCGCTTGTCATATGTTAACGGCTTTACGCTGTGCATCTATCGAGAGTGACATTGCTTTCCTGTTATGTTATCGCTGGGAGAGGCAGGACCACAGCTGTAACATGTGGTCGCAGAACTGTGCGATAATGAATGAGGCAAACAGCTGAAGCAAAGCTGACGTCTCCTGGGCCTGATTAGACTGTTGGTTTAATAAGCTTTCTGGCACATCCACAGAAATGTGTCTGTATGCTTTTCTGTGCAGATAACTACTCGATTCACATGTATATTTTAGTTTTAATACTTCAATCTTTCTGTTAAACCACACTGAAATGAAAGCCAGTGCTTGTTTTTGAGATTTAAGGTTAATGAATCTGTGGGTTTCAGTTTGTCTGTCACTTCCTGATGTGTTACACACAGTTTGCATGTTTTTAAAAGTGCACATTTAAACACCTGATGCAAGTGGCTCCGTAAACTCTCTTTGAATGTCACTTTGGACACCTCCCTTAATGAGTGTTTGCTGAATTACAGTAATCTCATAGACTTGGCACAGCAGTAGTCAGTTGCAGGGCTGCGGAATTTTCCTATCTCGCACAGAATAGAAGCATTACGCAATTGTCTACTGTGATCACATGGATGAACCTTATGATTAAGAAAC
Organism: Chromis chromis; assembly: GCA_900302755.1. Taxonomy (NCBI): domain Eukaryota; kingdom Metazoa; phylum Chordata; class Actinopteri; family Pomacentridae; genus Chromis; species Chromis chromis. The sequence continues at coordinate 14,316 of OMNN01098295.1, forward strand.
ATGTGTAAACAGGTATTTTAACGGATTAGACAGGTACTTAGGAAATTTCATACAACAGATTCCCATGGGAAAGTGCACAAATGTGTGTGTCATAGTGCAGCAAGCATTAAATCAAGGATTGTTTTTAATGAACGAACCCTGTGTTGTCACTTTTATACTCTACATATGGTGGCTGATTATGTTATATTACTTTATTAATGTAATATTTAATTCCCTTTGCATTTGTATCCTTGAATTGAACAAATTTTGTCTTCAATTTTAATTTGGATCCCCATGGACCAAAAATAGTGTTATGAAATGAATGTTACATGAAAATAAAACCAAACAAAAACTGACAAAAACAATTATAAATGACATAGTATGAATAAGATAAAAAAAAAAAAAGGCAACAAATGACAAATCATTAAACAGAAAAAATATTAGTTGATTAACTTCCATTAATAATTGAGTCAGTTGAAAATATATTTAGCCAATAAGGCAGAATATGAAGGACATACCTGTCAGATAATATAATGTAGATTTGCTGCAGTACCTGCTTGCACCACCGAGTGGAGCCTCTTACTATTTGAAATGGAGTTACGGGTGTGTTTGCTGACTGCCCATAAAGTTCATGCACTTCTCTACTGTCCAACTGCAAAATTTGACAATCAAGTTGAACTCTGCAGCATAAAGTTACAAACAAGTATTTAGCTAGCTTCCTAACGCTAAAATAGATTTTGTGGCTCAGCAGTGGGCAGTTGTAGATGCTAACACTGCTGTTAGCATCTGTTCAATGTTCATTAGCAGCAGGACTCTGATTAAATGCTTCCAGCAATATTCAGCGACACTCTGCTCTGAGTATAAATACATTTTAGAGGCAGTAAAGACTGACAGATCTGTGGGCATCTGTTACAGCTGTGCAGCTGTTTCCAGCAGCTGGACTAACCTTAACTACAATGAACAAGACACTCAATCATACAGATCAGGTGTTATTTTTACATAAAACCATTGCGAAGAGAATATTAACATTACAGGTTATTTACTGTGGAAGAATGCAGGTTGTTTGCTGTGTTTAATACTTTGGACTTTGTTGAGCCAATCACTTAAAAGCAATTTTAAATTAAGCTATTACATTTTGCAATTAAATTCATAATTCATAAATAAGTAATCTAGCATTTACTTCTCTGTTCTTCAAATTCCAAATGCAACCAAGCTGATTTCGCCACAGACAATAAGTGTCAGTGCTTAAAATCAAGTTTATTAGCATATAGAAAACTGTTCACTTCATTTAAATGATTAATGGATTATTAATGTTACCATGGCTGACTATCTGTTAAGTGAATGATTCAGTGTTTTTTGAAAATCTTTATAATTTCTGTCTAATTAAGAGATGTTGTCTTCATACAATTCGTTCATCAACACAGCACAATCTAATCACAGGAGCTAATTTGGCTGAAAATAAAACAGTATACACTAGTTTTTCCAAAAAAATCAAGAAAGTTAGTGTAATATCATTCCAAATGAATTTTTGAATGAAGAACAGAAGACTACTTTTTAATTTAGGTTTGTTTGCACATGTTTTACTTTCTGGAAGCTGACAAGAGATAAACAGCTGCAGTTACCTGAACCAGCCAGAGGATGGCAGTCATCACAGCTGCTGCTCCTGAAGTGGAGTCTTCTTTATTGATTGTTTCATATTCATTGATTTGTTTACCTGCAACGGACAGGTACTCTATCAAACTGTTATTAGATGCTTCATGAAAACAGATTTTTTGGAAGTGTGAGCTAAGCTCTTCTTGTACTTGCTATTGACAGCTGAGTACATAATCAATCACTGCTCAGAGAAACTCTCAGCATCCGGATGCCACTTGAAAACAAATAACATCTGTCAGAATCTATAACAATGAAAATTAGTTACTTTTTGCTACCAAGCTGGATCCGCTCAGTCCAAATGTGTCACCGGCAGAGGATCCTATCATGCTCATTTCCAAAAAAAAATCGGGATAATTAGGCGTTCATCCGGTGTGGTGAGACCAATCTCGAGTCTGCACAAACCGCCTCCGGTCAGCGCCACGTATTTTCACTGCACGGTTACTCTGTGTGACGGAGGAAAGGGGAAAGGTGTCCTAACTGCTCCTCTCATTCATCAAAAGTTGCAGCAGCACAGACACACAGAAAATTTTGACAAATGAGGTGGGCAACCGCTGGTGCTGCCCGCTCCCTGCCATCCTCGGTCGGATCCCTTTGGGCCACAGAAGGTCATAAAACCAGAGAGGTAGGAACATGTTGAGAGCAGAGAAGAGGAAATATACACAGTAGGGATGCGAACCATGACCTTGTGTCAGCTTCTTGCAGCCAGCGATTCATTTACACACATGATCTCACTCCAGACTGACAAATCTCTCTCCAGCAGACAATGCCTGAAACATTCTGTTTAAGTGACAATCGGAGCTGTGTCAATTTGCAAGATGTTCTGCATGTCTGCCGAAGTCTTTCCACCAAATCCGAGCAAGAAACCGAAAGCAGCAAATAATTTCTGCACAAGTGAGGTTTCTCAGCTCAATATCGGTTCAACAGATGTCAATGTAAGTTTAACCTCTTCTGAGGAAAGGAGGCGTTGTAAATCTCTGAAATATGTACATGTTCAACACCAAATATATTAAACAATAAGGCAGAAGACAAGAGACATGCATGTCAGATAATATAGTGTAAATTTGTTGTTGTACCTGGTTGCATCATCAGGTGGAGCCTCTTGCTGTTTGAAATGGAGTTATAGGTGTGGTTGATGACCGCCCTTAAAGGTTGCATAAATTAATGCACTTCCCTACTGTCAACCTGCAAACTTTGGCAATCAAGTTGATGAACTCTGCCACATAGAGTTGTGAAAAAAGGTATCTGGTGGCCATCCGGTTTAGCTATCTACTTAATGCTAAATTTTAAAATGTTAACTCCTCACCACATCTGTGCAGGAAACGAAAAGCAGAAAATAATTTCTGCACAAGTGAGGTTACTTGGCTCAATATCGGTTCAACAGATGTCAATATAAATTCAACCTCTGCTGAGGAAGGAGGCGTTGTAATCCTGTGAAATATGCACATTTTCAACACCAAATATATTAACAAATAAAGCAAAAGACAAGGGACATGCATGTCAGATAATATAGTGTAAATGTGTTGTTGTATCTGGTTGCATCATTAGGTGGAGCCTCTTGCTGTTTGAGTTACAGGTGTGTTTGCTGACCGCCCTTAAAGGTTGCATAAATTAATGCACTTCCCTGCTGTCTAACTGCGAACTTTGGCAATCAAGTTGATGAACTCTGCCACATAAATTTGTTTTAAAAAAAAAGAACAAAAAAAAGGGGTATCTAGTGGCTATCCGGGCTAGCTAGCTACCTAACACTGAACTTTCAAATGTTAACCCTTCACCAAATGCGAGAAAGAAACAAAAACGGAAAGCAGCAAATAATTTCTGCACAAGCGAGGTTTCTCAGCTCAATATCGGTTCAACAGATGTCAATATAAGTTTAACCTCTGCTGAGGAAAGGAGGCATTGGAAATCTATGAAATATGCACATCTTCAACACCAAAATACATTAACCACTAAGGCAGAAGACAAAGGACATGCATGTAAGATAATGTAGTGTAAATTTGCTGTATCTGGTTGCCTCATCAGGTGGAACATCTTACTGTTTAAAATGGAGTTACAGGTGTGTGCATAAAAGCTGCAAAAATTCATGCACTTCCCTGCTGTCTAACTGTGAACTTTGGCAATCAAGTTGATGAACTCTGCATCATAAAGTTGTAAAGACAAAAGGTATCTGGTGGCCATCTGGTTTAGCTAGCTACCTAATAATACATTTCCAAATGTTACCCATTTACCAAATCCGAGCAGGAAACGGAAAGCAGAAAATAATTTATGCACAAGCAAGGTTTCATCAGTTCAACAGATGTCAACATAAGTTTAACCTCAGGTGAGGAAAGGAGGCGTTGTAAATCTGTGACATATATACATCTTCAACAGCAATACAGGCACAGGCATGCATTGCTCACAAGGGTGCAACTCTTTCTGAACCGTGCCATTGCACAAACCTTGTTAAACCCGTTATTCAAACAAATTACAGTCTGAAAAAAACTGTGTGGCAACCTCGCTTCCACTACCACACCATGTCTCAAGAACAGCAAAAACCTTCATGTGCAGCCTTTAGAGGAAGATAAATAAAGGATAAATGCTCCCTGTCACTTGCTCTTTGTTATTGTCCCTTTCAGAGGAGTCATTTGAAAGCTTTTTGTCACTGATGTTTTTCAAGGGATGCGGCAGGCTTTGTTTTCACTGCCGCCTCCACTTTTGTTGTATTTTGATAACTTTTCCTCTTTTTGAAGGATGTGAAAGAGCGAATGAGGCAATCAGTGTTCCTTCTGGAGAGGGAGCCCCAGCACAAGCGGCCATGCAATATTAATCCAATCTGCGGAGGTGGTTTGGCTTCCAGGCCGGCTCCTTCCCGGGGGGACTTCTCCATTACCTCTCCCAGCTTATCTCCCATTCCTCGATACTCCATAAAAAAAAAAAACCTTATCCAACTCAAAAGTTAGTTTGCTTTTCTACTTTTCACCCCCGCACCCCCCTTCCTCTCTTGAAGATTTTCTCTTGTATAATTGATCAATGAGACTATAACTATGCATCATGAATAAATTGCGTTTCATCAGCATTAGACAAAAGAATAAAAATAGAGAAATACCCATTTATGATGCTGAAAGTGACTCTTAGAAGACAGGAAGAAAAAAAACTGTGTTGTATGCGAGATGTTTTTCTTGAGATAAATAGTAAGTCAAGAGGCAGTAGCTTCTTTTATAACAGATATTTATCCGGGTGGGACAATACTATTAAAGTCTGTACATACAGAGAAAATAAAAAGGAAGTTTCATTGCTGCTTCTGAGTTTCTGTAAATTAAAGCTTTGGAAAAATGCCAAAGATAATCATGTAGAATTTAAGAATTCATTACTCACTTTCATTTCATTACATCTGATTCACTCTTTAGCTGCAAATTACACTGGCTCGTGATTAAAATGGAAAATTAAGCAGTTCTAAATTAAAAAAGATTTAGCCCCCCCGTTCATTGCAAGTGAAAACTGTCGGATCTGTTTAAATTCTAAATGTCAAGCTACTGTTTGAAAGGACCCCAGAGTTTTTAACCCGACATTAAAAAATGGGACGACAATGAAATTAGTTTTGGAAGTGTGTTTGTACTAAAGCTGTCAATACGTTTTATGGCTACATTAAGTATAATTTATTTTGACCATTTCTGTGCCGAAGATATTAAGTGTGAAGCAAAACCTAGATGTGTATTTGTCTGAAGGGGGGGGGGCTTTAAATCGCCTTCACAGGGTTTGGTTTCTTCAGAGGAGAAGAGCAGCACGTAACAGTGAGGAACCAAGTAATTAATTTATGAAAGAAAATGTTGAAAGGTGTTGATTTTGAGGTCATTAATGATTGATTGTGTATTGACGTGTCCGAGGAGAAGCACCTGCCATATCAGCGGCAGATCTACAAAGGCAGAGAACGTAAAGAAACAGCTTGACAGCAGACCTGCAATGCTGTGGTTGATGTAATACTTTCATTTAATGTCTTTTTTTTAGGCTGATTTCCGCAAATCCTTGGCCTAAAACCATCATAATAGCTAAAAAAAAAATGCAGACACTGACTCTATGTTTGCATAATCTTTAGGGAAAGCAAGTCAAAAATGCAGTATGCATGAACAAAATGTGTTTTTTGTTCAAAGAAATTAACATTATTTTGATTTACGCTTCATTATTCATTAATTTAGCTGTTATTTATGTGGATTTCATAAGTTCTGGTTTCCTCCCACAGTCCAAATACATGCATTGAAGATGAAACAGTGATTCTAAATTGGTTTTAAGTGTGGATATAAGTTAACAAATGAAATATCTGTTCAGATGTAGCCTTAACCATGATGCCATAATTCATTCTTCCGAATGAAAGCTGACATTTCACTTCAAAAGGTTTAGTTCACCTGTGTTTTTTACTGAATTTAGCTACAGGCTTATTGTCAATCAAAAAAAATGAAGACGTTGTTTAATTAAAATTGATATTTCTAGTTGTAGTAAACACTTAAACATCAATAGGTACGTATAGCAGGGCTGCAGTATTAATCGATTTCAAATCAAAGTTGCAATTTAATACAATGCAATTAGCAAATCAAAAAGCCTGCAATTAAGGATATGTGAGGTATGATCGATAAATAATGAGACTAAGGCGGTATTAATTAGATTAGATGGATGGATTGGATTTTTTATGCTTGCCAACTGATCAATATAACTGCAGCATTGTAACAGACCAACACCCAGTCTCATTATTTAATAGCCAAACCTCATACATTTTGCAGCATGTCTTACCCAGGGGTTAAACTGTTGTCAGTCAAGGCATCCTCTTTGTGTGACAGTCAGGCTTTTGATGGTAATTCTCCATCACATGTTAACTCTATTACACAGTGAACACTGAACTAAAGCTTGACTTTAAATAATGATATTTCAATTTAAATCACACCATCTGTCCCAAAAAAAAAAGAAAAAAGTTTAGCCCCAATGTTAAGCATTAGGTTAACTTTGGCTAGCAGCTAGATTTAACTTGATATAGCTCTTTTATGCTATCTGTCTACTTAGCTGTCTTTCTATAGCCATACAGCCTTGTGGATGCCCGATCCCGTCAGATCTCGGAAGCTAAGCGAGGTTCCTGGGAACACCAGGAAGCCTGGGTGAATGCCGTGTGAGAGTGGGTGGTTGGTGGTGGTCGGAGGGGCCGATGGCGCAGATTGGCAGCCTGGCTTCCGTCAGTCTACCCCAGGGCAGCTGTGGCTACATACGTAGCTTACCACCATTGAGTA
>OMNN01098295.1:21213-37696 GCA_900302755.1 Chromis chromis
CTGGTCGCTGTCTTGGATTTTTTGGAACCAGAAGAGACCATATTTGGGTGAATGCAGTGTGAGAGTGAGTGGTTGGTGGTGGTCGGAGGGGCCGATGGCGCAGATTGGCAGCCTGGCTTCCGTCAGTCTACCCCAGGGCAGCTGTGGCTACATACGTAGCTTACCACCATCGAGTATGGCGTGAATGAATAATGCAATGTAAAGCGTCTTTGAGTCTCTAGAAAATATATATATATATGTATATGTATAATATATAATATATATAAAACCAATGCATTTTTATTATTATAGTGTTCTACTACAATTTAGATTTTAGTTCCATTTTTTAGCAACACAGGCAATTTTTTTTGTGCATTTGGGCTTTCTCGGCCAATGGCATACTGTCCAATATATCATCAAATGGCAAATGTAAATGCATGACATAGCCAGCTGTGTAACTAAAAAACACCAAACCATTGTAATATCCTAACTATCCCAACAGAAAATCAGATCTGCCTCCAGATTTCAGCAGGAATCCTGCTTTTCAGTATTTTACTAACTGCTGCACAGTGTGGTTTTTATTTCCAGACAAGCTGACAGCACTGATTTTAAAATATGATCTAATTAATTCAGACTTGCTTAAATGCAGCGACTGCCAAAGTTGATTGATTAGATTGAAAATGGCTCTACTATCCTGATACCTTCATCATACATTCTAGTTAATTAGCAGAATTCATTGCAGACATGTTTGCAGAGCGATGCAGACAGATGATTAACTGCCATCTGGCCATACATTAACTCAACTCGGTTTCTGTTGTTTTTGCGGTGAAATTACCAACAACGGAAGAAGAAAAAACTCTCGGTGCTTGCAGAGGATAAGCGAACGACTCGGAGAGTGAAGACGCGAGACGTGGCAGGAGGAAATTAACAGCTCTTGTCCACAAGGCCTCTTTAAAAGCGACTGTATCCCAATAGCACAGGAACACTCTCTGGTTGCACTATCAACAGTTTTAAATATTTAATCGCGTCTGTCACAGGATCTCACTTTTGACATTGACGTCAACCTCTACACGATGAGCTGCCAAGTGTTTCCATTACACGGCCCTCTCATGCTCCGGGCGCCGGCAAACTCCTCCTCAAGCACCTCACTTCACAGATCAAATGGTCTCGAGCTCAATCACGGCCGAGTGTACAAATAATAGCCCAACACCCAGCGTGCCCGGACTGATTTATCACTTTCGCAGGGATGATCAAAAGCCAGAGAAGGCCAGGAAGTATGACTAAAGCGCCGCAAGGATGCCTGGAGACGACTCTCATGAGTTCTCCGAGGGTTTTCTTGCCTCGTTGTCACCCGGACAACCGCCTCGGTGACAAACTTCACGCTGAGCATCAGGGACTCTGGGGCCGATCCCAGTGGCAGCGCCGCCGTAAATAGCATGCTTTTCTCCCATGTGTCCTTGTTCCTGTTGTTGGTTTTACTTTGAAGAAGAAGAAAAAAAATCCAAAGGTTGCTACATAATCAGAAATCCACCATGTGGCGCTGGGGAAAAAAATAGCAACCAACACTATATGTTACACTCTCTGGAAAGCACCATTAAAATGCAAAGGCTCCCTGGAGTTAACCTGTTTGCACTGCTTCCTCATTTTTCCTCTTTAGAGCGAAGTGAGAGAAAAAAACAAAACATTCATTTCTGAATTCGTGAACACTTGTTTGGCCTATTTTCTACTTGCCATTTATTTTCTCAGCTTATCATGTTTTATTCATTGGGTCAGATTTTTGATTTCAATAATCCTATTGTTTTGCTCCAAAAAGTAATCTACATTGCAAATGAGGAATCCGGTGCACTCATTTTTTTTTTTACCCTCTATCTGACAGTCCTGCCAATCCTGCCACTCGTATATGACGGTGCTTAATTCCTGCTCATTTTTTAATTACAACTTGAGCAGTTCAATATCACAGCCTGATTAAAACATTACGGGGACCGGGGGTTCAGCGATAATTACAGATTGGCTGGCCGGAATGTCCAGAGTAAATGATTTTATTTGAGGAACATAATTACATCCGCAAAATGCATCACCGTGAACGATTTAACAGCACCTATCAGTTCTAGAGGGGAGGTTTAATGGGTCATTTTAGCAAGCCCTACTGGACATTATATTGAGTTGGAATGAGCGAGGATCCTCTGCTGGATTCGGTAGGAGCGTCGTCCGTGCCTGCTGTTGTGGGAAAGCAGTGGAACAAATGTATTCAATGATCCTCAAAGTCATAGAAAATTTTATTTACATTTTGTACATTGAAAATTGAGGCTTGTTTGGGCCTATTCTAGTCCAGAGGATGCACTTAGAGGACAATAATTATAAGATTGAGAGTAGAAAAAGTTACAAATATTTAGTATAGGAAAATGTAAAACTGATGTACAGTATGCTGAGTGTGATGGCTTTATGCATGTTTATGACCAACACTTATCGTATTTTTGTTGTTGCCTTCAGTTTGTTTTTATATAGTTATATCTCAGATTAGGGCTGCATGGTGGCCTCACAGCTAGAAGATCCCTGGTTCGCGTCCCGGTTAGGACGCCTGGGATCTTTCTGTGTGGAGTTTGCATGTTCTCCCTGTGCAGCGTGGGTTTTCACCGGGTACGTCGGCTTCCTCCCACAGTCCAAAAACATGCTGAGGTTAATTGATGATTCTAAATTGTCCGTAGGTGTGAATGTGAGTGTGCTTGGTTGTCTGTCTCTTCGCCCGAGTTGGCTGGGATAGGCTCCAGCCCCCCCGCGACCCTACAGAGGATTAAGCAGTGTATAGATAATGGAGGGATGGATGGACATCTCAGATTAGGTAATGGAGCCTGTGATCAGAATTAAATGTGCACTGTGGATTCATAATCATATTCACTGTTAACCAGAAAACATCGTGTGCATCCATGTTGAATATATTTCCTTGTGCAAAACACATTTGCAAGGCTGATCCCTTCTTTTTCTAAAATTTTCAACTCTTTGCATCAATATTTGCTGGCTTGCGGTCTAAATTAAGAAATGCAGGAACCCACTAGAGCCGTGCAGCTTTGGCAAAACCATAATCCCGATTATTTTTTTATCAATATGTGTCAAAATTATTTAGAGGCAAAATATTTGTATTGCACTTTTTGAGCAAAGCACTGCTTTCACTTCCATTGCTGTAAATCTTTGCATCAAAGTCAGACTGATCCTTCTCCACAGGGCACCACCTAGAAGCAAAATACAAAAAAATTAGGCAAAAACTTTCACGCTGTATGATACAGTTTACTGTGTAGATAATTGAGTTGACGCTGGTTAAGGATGGGCATTCAGTGATTTTTATTTTTATATACACTTTATTCTTCCTTGGCCTTCATGCATTGATCATACGGGGTCATCCCTATGTTCCCCAGGTCCTATGTTCCCCGGGTCTTATGTTCCCCGGTCGCAATACATACTGGGGAACATAGGACCCTTTTTTAGAAAAAAGGTCCTATGTTCCCCGCTTTTCCCCAAAAGGATCCTTTGTTCCCCGGTCCCATACAAAGCGGGGAACACAGGACCCGGGGAACATAGGTACGCTCCCATAATACTACAGTTTATGGCGTTTTTCGAAAAGTTGAACAAGTTAATTGTGTTGTTTTGTGGCACAAACACAAGTTTCATGCACTCTTTTCTCATAGAATCGATTCTTGCTTAACATCACTTGCCCTAAATCCAAGCTAAAGTCGATGATCTGTTTTGAGGGAGCAGCTCTTGACTTTCTGTTCCAGACATTTGATTTTCATTGTCTTCCCTCTATTGTATATCACTCACTACTCTGGACTGCAGCTGCAACATGCAATACATTTTTATACAGGCTGCCATTTCGGGGATGCATGCACAGTAGCAGGTCCCCAAAAGCGAAGCCAAATATCTCGATTGCTCCCCGGTGGCTGAATTTGATTGATATGCAGCAGAGTTTTCTATGCACTCATTTTAAATGTCAATATCACGGCATGTTCATTTAGCTGCGGGAAGCCAAAACCGTAATTGAGATTAACAGTCGATTAATTGCGCTGCCATGCTCCATCCATAGTGCTACCAGAGGTCAGAAACTCCACAGAGTCCCTTTAAGTCAAAGAGGCAAACTGTTTTATATCCTCACAAATCATTGATCAGATTTAGGCATCGTAAGGTTTTATAAGCTCCTCTGAGGAAGCGAGGTCATCTTAACATTTTAACAACTGAGTGCAGCCTTCATTTAGCTGTTCACAGCCTCCGATTGTCTGTGGAGATGCTTTTTCTTTAGTTAGCCTCCTTTCAATAAAGAGCCTGGTGTGTCTGATTCCTGCAGTAACACAGGCCAAAACATGTTTGTGTGCTACAAAGAAAAAACTGACAAATTAAAATGAAATTACACTTTTAAAACGCTGATTTGATTATTCGTGTCGTACGGAACGACTCATTCTTATCTGCCCCATAAACGGGAATCGTGCTGTGAAATTAGCGCGGCAAATGTTGCCACAAAGAAACCAAAAAAATGCATTTCTAAACAGGACACCTGTGCAAAATGCAACTTTATTAACGTGAGAGGAGGGGGGGGTGGGTGCTGTTGATGTTTGGACTTATCGTGTTATGAAGGCATCTATATTTTCCTCTGCCAATTTCTTATCTCTGTGGCGCCACAAAACTGGAAGGCAATAAAAGCGGCGGCAACATGTACATACATCATCAAAAACAGTGAGAGATGAGAGGAGCTGCTTTGATCTCACTTTTTTATTTTTTTTCTGGCTCTGCACCTGGAATCAGGAGGAGTTTAAGGGTGGAAGAAAAACACAGAGAGAGAAGCCTCTTGCAGATAAACACCACTTACTGTCAGAATCCTTTTTAAATGCCCCCAACAAGACCTTCAGCTGCTTTCAATGTATTCACAACTTTCCCCGACAAGGTGCTCGTACAGAAGTTAAGCCTTGGCATTATATTACCCCTCCCCGCAGCACAGTGTCTGCGGGATAGGACATCTAGGACATTTAGCAAACAGCCTGCCATTTGGAAGACCTAATAAAAACAACAAACAAGATCTGCAGGTTTTAAGTGCCAACTGCCTGTTGCACAACCTGAATGTCGTTTATGACTTGCTGCAATGTGTCTGCACTGGATTGAACTCGATACGTGGATGTTCAGACCAGTCTGTTTGACAGTGACTCGGTAATAAAAACAACAAACAAGATCTGCAGGTTTTAAGTGCCAACTGCCTGTTGCACCACCTGAATGTGGTTTATGACTTGCTGCAACGTGTCTGCACTGGATTGCACTCGATACGTGGATGTTCAGACCAGTCTGTTTGACAGTGACTCGGTTTCTTTACACGGAGGATTAAGTTATTTCTGAACAGAGCAAAAAGGGATGGAGGAACTAAAGCAGTCTGTCGCAAACCTGTAGAATCCCGCTACATAGATAAGTGGGGAAATATCTGCAAGAATGAACACAAAATGTAAATCCAGTATTGTAAACATTTGCTTTCTGCATTACTTAATGCTCATTCCAGTTCTACTTGACTTGCTTTTAATCCGGCACATTGATCATTATTTTATTTCCCCTCAAGCCCTTACATGTGCTGGTACCCAGTGATTCATAAAGAATATCTTATCTACATATTAAGAAAGACTCTTTTAAAACAAGCCATGGCTGCACGTAAAGCACACAGTTTGCATGGGATTTGATTTCCTCTATCTACTGATCACTTGTTTTCTGTTCCACTTTAACTATCAATTCTGGGGGGGAAAACTGCCATATTCATATACATATATTTCATATACAATTTTCTTTTGTGATTTTTTGATTCAACAGTAAATATACACTGATCAGGCATAACATTATGACCACCTGCCTAATATTGTGCTGGTCCCCCTTATGTGGTCCAAAATGCTCTGAACCATTGGGCATGGACAAGAGGATCTCTCAGGGTGTCCTATGGGGTCTGGTACCAGGACGTTGGCAGTGGATCCTTTGGGTACTCTGGCTTGTGCAGTGGGGCCTCTGTCAATCCAACTTGTTCCACTGCATCCTGTTGATGCTTGATCAGAATGGGGTCTAGGAAGTTTGGAGGTCAAATCAACATCTCAGGCTATTGTCATGTTCCTCAAGATGTTCCTGATCGTTTGATTTTTTTGCCATGTGGTGGGGTGCATTTTCCTGCAGGGGTAGGCCAGTGATTTCCATTTGCATGAGGGAGTGTGCTTGTTCTGGGACAATGTTTATTTGGGTGTCTAAGTCTCATCAACACAGATGGCAAAATCCAAGGTTTTCCAGCAGAACACCACATAGTACCAATATGATCAATGTTATTCACTTCATCTGTCAGTGGTCATCATGTTGTGGCTGATCGGTGTATCTTGTCCTGTTTCCAGGCTTTATGCTGAGCTAAACTAATTATTTATACCTTAACATTTACTGTACAGATATGAAAGGGATATTGATCATTTGCTGTCATGCTTGGCAAGAAAGTAAGTTGTAATCCATAACAAGCAACTTTTTAATTTTACTTTCATTGCTATTAACAAAAAACTAAGTGAAAGTTCTGGGCAAGTCTTACCATATTATTGAGATCTTGAATCTTTTTTAAATTTCCTAACTGTTGGCATTCCAAGTGTTTCCAAAGGAACCTTTGGACATTTCATCTGTGATGTTGATGATGGGTATTCCTCTGTGAAAAGAGAAAAGCACAAATTGATGTACATTGTACATAAAATGGCATTTGTATAAACTCTTGACATCTACACAAACACGTGAACTTCACAATAATAGTACAGCTTACTTATACCCTTCTAATGGCACTTGCACTACTCCCTCATCCTCTGCCAGAATACTCTGTTCCTCCTCCTGAAGGGTGAATATATAACAATACATAAGTTTAGATACATGTGAATATGAATAAAAATGAGTTAATGTGCTCATTTTTTATGAGGATTAGCACCTCGTCAGCATCCTCAAGCTTCTTCTTCTTGCTCTCTGGCATGAGGTCATCCAGCCAGCTCAGCTCTCTCTTGGTGAAGATACAGTCCATTAACTTCCTGATAAACACCAGAGCCAACACCTGCAGAATGGACACACAAAAGACGTAGATGGATCTAAATTGATAGAAACAGTAGCAGCCAAGCTTCATACATTTGACATTATGTACATGTTTCATGTTTCATTTGGGAGAATTAAAAACATGAGCTCATTAACAGAGCTTCAGAGAGGCCAATACATGTGCAACAGTAAACAAAAATTTGCAAAATTGTCTATGATCACTGAAAGAAAAAACAAAACCAGCACAGAGAAACTTAATGTCACTTAGGTTTACCTACTGACAACTTGTGCATTAACATACACTTTTCATACCCCTTTGTTTTCCCTGAAATGGCGTTAAGGTTGCAGCTCTAACATAAACACGTAAAATAGGCTGGCTCTGCACTGGGGGCGGCTCTGGAGCCCCTGGAGTTATTTGCTGAGGGAAGGATGTTGTGATAATAATAATAATAATAATAATAATAATAATAATAATAATACATTTTATTTGTCAAAAAAGCACCTTTCAGGACACTCAAGGACACTTTCCAACACAAATAACATACATATCAAATAACAATAGCAATAAAACACAATAAAATATAGAGGTGATAAATTAAGGTAAAATCAGACAGTGCAGTTGACCTCAGATGGCGTAAATGATTCTAAACAGGTGTGTTTTGAGTATGGATTTAAAAAGGGGAAATTCTGAACCAGTTGGAGCTTATGAAGTAGTTTGTGAGGGAGACCAAAGAGAAGTGAGTTACAGTAGTCCAGGCAGGAAGTTACAAGGCTATGGACAAAGGATAGCAGTGGTGTGGGGCGTGAGAGAAGGGTGGAGGCGATTGATATTTCATAGGTGGAAGTAAGCAGACTGGATGACATTATTAATATGTGACTTGAAAGACAGAGTGCCGTCAATGTTGCACAAAATGCTCAACATAATAGTCAAATAATCCGACAGAGTGTTTTCAGTTGGAATGGTGTTCAGTTTAACTCCACTGTTGTAAGGGATTTCAGAGACTTATCTTCTGTGGGACTGTGCACATTTTATTCATTTAATTTGCACTGTGAGACTTCGATCTTATCTTATTCTAAATCTACTTTATTTTTAATCTAATATAGTAATTTTTCTGCACGTGTATCTATCTACTTATCTATATGTGATAGGTTGCTAATGAAAGGTTTGCTGCCACTTTAAATGTCCTACAGATGCAATGTCTGGGATGTTTACTCACCATCATAGGAAAGACGATGGCAGCCTTAGACGTCTTGATGACCCACAGCAGAATCAAACAGGTGAGCTGGATGATGGTGAAGAGGTGCACCTTCCTCAGAGGTACATGTCGAAGATAGATGAAGTCTGGCTGGTGCTTGGCCGGCATGCCGAACAATGTGAGACGGTCAAAGAACTGCAGAGGATAAACGATAAACAGTTATTCAGGTTATTTTGTCTCTTAAAAAATCAAGTATGCATAATGTGAGAATGATTACTACACATGCAATGTAAGAGGGTTCCTAAAAGCTCCAGCATTATTTCATCAAGGCCCTGATCATTTCAGCCATTTGGTATACAGTCGAGTCTGCTCTTATAAACTCAGCAGCTGTTTCAACCCTCCTGCATACACTTTTTTCTTACGTTTTCCATTAGTTGGCTTAAGGTTAAAATCCTCCTTGTCTTTTCTGATTGACATTATCTGCTTTTTCCAGCACTTCATTAAATCTATGTGATGCTCAAACTGAGACAAACTGAACAAGGTTTAAGTAGTATAGCATAAGTTTGTATCAACCAACCCACAGATATAACATTGCTTGTTATGAAGTGAAACATTTTTCTCTCCAGCATGAAACAGCAAAGACTTGTCTAGATTAGACAACTATGTTCTATAAATGCTGTTAACACACTAGAGGCCAATTAACTCTTTTTATCTGGGCAGCCAGATAATCATGGCTTAGATAGAATAAACAGTTTCCAGGCAAATTATAACATAACTGCACTGAAAATGCAGAAAATCCCAAAAATGTTTCATATCTACAACAAAAAATCAGCCACCAGTGTGAATATTTACAATTCTGTTATCTGTGCAACCAAAGAAAAGTTTTGCATCCTTGTTTTTCTCATGTTGAGTGACACAATTCTGCAAGTAAAGAAATACAGTGGAGCTCAAATATCTCACCTGAATGCCTCTGAGAGAAGATGCTCCCATGTAAAGGAAAACTCCATACAGCACAGGCATAGGAATGAACTGAAGAACAACAAGAGAGAAATGTATAGTAAATTACATTTAATATTACTGGGATCATAACGGCACAAAAATCAGAATAGGCAAACAGCAAAGTGACTCAAAATGAAAAAGTGTCTCACCTTCAGCACAGATGTCATGAAGACAGAGCAGCCCATGAGGGTGAAGATCATGAGGCCGGTGAAGCGCTGCTCTCTGATACCGAGGAATTTGGGCACCTCTCCAGGAGCTGAGCACTCGGACTCCAGTTTCAGGCTGTTGACGTGGGTGATGGAGAGAACGGTGGCTGCCACGAACCACGGCAAGCCCATCAACGAGCACACACCCAGCATCACCCCCACCATGAACAGATCCAGGTGGTATCCACAGCCTTTCTGAAGGGGGAGACACCAGTAAATGGAGTTGAAGCTGAGCAACTTTGATTCATTTCACCAAGATGCTACACACGTGATCAGAATCTGCAACCAAAAAAGGAAAGTACTTTGAGTTTGTGCTCCTTCCTGTTGATGATGACAGCTGTGATTTGCTGGTCCATGAAGATAAGGATGGTACAAAGCAGAGCTGGGATCACTGTGATGACTGCCGTCCACCAGGGGTTGGGACCCAGTGGGTTGATGAACCAACCTCGATCATCTCTGGTTGGCTGACAAGAAACAGTTGTTCTTGGTTAGTTAATTAGTAGCTTGTGGGCAAATGAAGGCGCTGCTTAAAAGAGGAGGCTTACACTTTTTCAAATCTATCTTAAAACAGCATTCACATGTCTATTTACTGTATACACTGAAAGATTTATTGGATGTATTCTTCTTCTTCATCTTTATCAAACAAGATAAAAGCAATTACAGTGTAAGTGTTGGGGGTCAAAATCTACAGTCCCTGTTCTGTTCTAAAATTTATTCCACAATTCAACTGAAGCTAAAATGAAGCTTCAGCTGTCAGCTATCTATCAGTCGACTATATTTCAAAGTAACAATCTTCTTAGAACCAGCTGCAAATGAGATATGTACAATAAAGATAGTGTACTTAAATAAAAGTACCAGTACAGCCATGTAAAAATACAAGTAAAAGTCCTGCAGGAGAAATCTTACTTAAGTAAAAGTGCCTAAGTATTATAGTATTATAGCAGCGAACTGCAATTAATGCATTAAAGTAAAAGTACTGGTTTGATCCCTCTGACTGAGATATTACTACTCAACACCATTAGATTATTAATACTGAAGCATCAGTGTGTCAGCAGCATGTTACTGTTGTACTGTAGATGCTGCAGGTGGAGCTAGTTGTAACTACTTTATATACAGTTTTAAAAACAGGGACAGCAGATAAATGGGAGGGATTGTTGAACACAAATCTGTTTTTAGTTTTTGGAGTGTTCTCAAAATTTTAATTCTTAATGAAGTATTGGATCACTTGAACATTTATTGAATGAAACCATTTGAGAAGTTTAGAGAGAAAAAATGCATACATGTGAGCCCCACTATATACTGCTTCTTACAAGACGTCAGAAGCAGAAAAGGGTTGGAAACCACTGCTTTAATCCTTAACAATGTGTTGTAATTCAAATTTAGATTTAATTATCCATTGTGAAAAATTTTAATCTTAAACAAAAGCTAAAGCTGTGAGATAATGTAGTTGAAATAAAGTGGACTGGAAGCATAATGTAGCATAAAATTGAAATACTCCAATAAAGTACAAGTACCTAAAACTGCACTTAAGTACAGTACTTGAGTAAATGTACTTAGTTACTTTCCATCACTGTTGATTTGACTAAAATGTCTGACAAAACGCTGCTGAAAGGTCACATTAGCTTCTGTTGACCTTTGGAATGTATTTGAACACAGAAACTGAGGATTTTATGGTCTAATCACATTGAAATCACCTTACTACAGGATTCAATGTGGCCTGTATGGAGAGGAACTTTACATAGGAAGGTGGAGAAATGATACAGGGAAGACCAACAAATCCAAAGTTTCCTTCAGATTCCCTTTTAGCAAGCAAGTGGCAACAGTGGGAAGGAACGTCCAGCAGAACCAGGCGAAGGGAGGGCGATCAATTGCCTCGAGTGGTTGGGGTTAGGGTAAAAACATGTGTCTTTATCTATCCTTTAACCAATTGTTAATAATACGTCAAATTGTATAGTCTACTGAACAATTTATTTTTTGTTCCGTCTCACCTTAAACACACTGGGAACCTTAAGCTTTGGAGAAGGGATTCCTAAAGCGTAGTCGACCAACACCATGGTGAGGATAGCGAAGAAAACAGCAAAGTCACTGATGATGGACCTCACCTGAAACAGAGGAAGACATGTAAAAATGACCTCAATCTGTTACTGGAATCAATCACTTTTATTACTTTCACAAAAAGTAAACATGAGCCCTGACTTTTCCGTTTTAATCATGCATTACTTATGTATGACCACTAGAGTGTACCACTGCACTGTGCTGCATCACCAAACCAAAGCCACAACAAGACAGGGAGCACCTTTGTCTTCATGTTTGACTCATAATGTTAGAGCATGAATGTAATTGTGGATGATGCTGTGTACCTTTGTGGGGAAGTAATTGCTGAACTTGAACTCCTTGAGGAAGGCAGACATGAAGACGGTGGAAAAGAAGAGAATGACGCACCAGAAGAGAACATCGGGAACGTAGGGCCCATGAGGGCCGCAGGCGCTGCCCACAAACTCCCCTCGCTTCTCAATGCAGTCCTGCATTAGAGAACAGGGCAGAATTATTCAGACTTATCATCATAGCAAAACGGCAGCATCAGCAGACTCTAGGTTTTCACAGACAGGGTTTATGAGCTTAAAAAAAACTTAACTCAATACAAAAATGTGCTTTTATAGTGATTTGCAGTGCAGTTTGAGTAATCCAATATAATCCAGCCCACATGCCCTTAATCTCATCTGTTTAGCTTCCTCCATCTGGAAGAGCATGCCACTTTAAGGTGGAAAATCTAAATGTATTCTTTTCAGACTGTCTTCGTATATCTCAATAATTCAATCTGTTGTATCGAATCTCCATAACCAATGGATCTGTTTTTACTGGATTTATTACTTTTCTTATCGGTACTACCTTGCTCTCCAGTGCTTCCCAGTAGATTTCTGTGGCAGTGATGTTGTTCAACTCCCAAAACCTCAGGGTGCCATTGGTGGGGTCAGAAGGCTCCACACAGGAACATCTGTGGTAGCACAAGAACATCTGGGTAACTTAATAATACCTCACCTGTCAGAGATTTACTGTACCACATTCTTTCATTACTTTAAACAGTAAGAGTATTCCACCTACGAGTACATGGTGAGTTTGTCCAGGTTGTTGTTCTTGTTAAAGGGAAAGTGTTCTCCCAGGTGGAAAAGTTTCTCCAAGGCCTCATAGATGAAAATGATGCAGATGAGTGAGGCGAAGGCCTCCTCTGTGAAACGTGTGATGTAACAAACGAGGGAACTGGCATCGGTGGCCACCAGGGCGATACAGAGGAAAGCCGTCCACAGACCGATACAGGTTCTTAGTGACAGATAGGACAGGCCATACTCCCTGTGTGGAGATTAATAAGGAGGAAAAATGGGATTATTTACGCTTTGAAATGTGGTGGATTGGAGAATGTCATAATCACAATAAAATAACACGCCTTTGTCTTTTAATCAGAGCATGAAATGATCTACGGGAGACGAGATTTTCAGAGCTGCTACATTATTTCTAAGAGAATGCATTATGGAGAAAGCTGATAAACAAACAGCAAAGTAATTACAGATTTATGCAACCTATAAATGATATTGACATTTGTCATTTAGTGAGATTATTTATGTGTGCACTTCCTTACACTGAAGGAAAACATACTTGCAGAATTTGAAGAGGATCTTTTCGAACACAAGCACTGGTCCGGTGCTGCCCAGTATGGTGAGGGGCTGCCCAGCAAACAGGGAATACACTATTCCAGTCAGTGATGCTCCAAACAGTGACTCAATTGCACTCTGAGAGATGAGAAAGGACAAAGAGATTACTGATGGACATATATCTTAAAAATCTTATAAATGTGGTCTGATTTAATGTAGTAAAAGGTTAGTATGGTGTACAGATAGACTTGGCAGAACAGTGTGAACATTTAGAGGTAAAGGCAGGTGATTTACTATGCGTCCTTCTGTTGCCTCGCCCAGTAGTCCTCCAAAGGTGATGACAGGGGACATGCAGGCACAGTAGAGGAATAAGAAAGAGGCGACACACTGCAAACTTAAAGCATCAGTGTAGTCGGACAGGTAGTGGGGGGCCTTGCGCTTGATGTCTAGGAAGAGACCACCAAACCACCTGAGAAAAGAAGAAATTTGACTTTTAAGTGTCAATTATTAAACCAACAGCATTTTATATTGGCAGTTTTATTCTTTATTCTTTAAAATGTGGTGTTTTTTTCTTTTTCTTTCCCTCCCTAACTTATCTTCCCTCCACTGTCTCCTTCCCAATGTTCAACTCTTGGCTTAGTGTGATAGGTCCCTATGATGGAAAAGTCTAGCTGCAAATAGAGCTCTGGAGATAGGATGTTTCTATGGAAACCACTTCATGACTGCAACTACAGACCAAGTTTCCCCAGAAATAGTCGATCAGCACTACAGAGCACATTGTGTAGCAAGACAGGATTTCTTTTAGTTTACTGGCTTTATTTTAATTCATTTTAGAAAGCATATAAAACTAGTAAGATGTAGATTAACACTGGTGTCATATTAACACACGATGCGTTTATTATCACAAATAAATTCACAGTCTATTACCTGAGATGCATAAGAATTTACTTTAACCTGAAACTCGGTATGTGGTCATGAATCTCTCACCTTCCAGTACGCTCTAGTTCTGGACCTCCATGGCCACCGTGCTCTTCCTCCTCCTCACCCTCTACTAATCCATTGGGTAAAATGTTACTTTTCTTCCTTTTCTCCTGTTTAACAAACAATTCACAAAAAGGCTCTCTTTCAAGACCAAAATCTTAAGAGTCACATGTTATAGAAATCTAAAATAAGAGAACCAACTAACTAAATTCCTACTAACCTGTGAAGGTACATTTTTTGGTGGCTCTATCCGTATGGACGGGTCCCATTCTCCTGGAGGCAGGACTGTCACTTGATCGAGGAACTCATCAATACCAGCGATCAGATCATTGCGGTCTTTAGCTTTATAGGCAACATCATGGAAAACCTGGAAATTGAAATGTATGTTTAAGTCCAGTCGTGACTCAAGCTGTGACTGAGCTATTCAAACCTTTGGGCAGTTTACTGGTAACTTAAGCCCATAAAACATGTGCAGATGTACAATACAAACTCCTCACACACAGAACTCAGAGTAGGATTTGAAATCCTGGGACCTGCACAACAACATTAAAACTATTCTCCCTTGTAAAAATAGGTTTACCTAAATCTACTTACCGCAAACATATTTTCAATAAAGTTTAGACTTTATCAAAGTGGATCTATTCCACAGTCATGGTGGATTACAACCTAAATTCCGAACAAAAAAGGAGGACATGAGGGCTGACTAATGCATGACATAAAAGCTCTGAGCTGTGCTTCATGCTGTGAAATGTTCCATCACTTTAGGAATTTGTTGAGTTCTGCTGGGCTGTGAATTTATGCAAAGTGCCTGCGGAAAATCTCAGTACGACATCTGGTTGACATTTAAACCGGCCCATCCATTTTTACAACACATTAATGATTATTTTTTTCGAAAAGTCTTCAGGATGAGTGAATTCTCACCTCATCTGTCATAAGTGTTGCGATGGATCTTCCAATCTCGTGATACTGAGGTGCTCTACCCAGGGGCCCTAAGAGAATGAACAGAAACCTAAAGGCAAAAACAGATCATTTTTTTATTTATTGTCAAATCTAAGTTGAATCACAGTGGACCAGATGTTCATTTCAATGTAAATGTCAGACAGGGTTAGTTAAAGAGGGATATTTATAACAGTTAAATCTGCCTGTAGTGACCTTGTGGCGATCGGGACTTCAGCCAGTCCGCTGAGCAGGACCGCTGGTGACAGACGGACAAACGCCACCACCGGTTTATTCAGAAACTCCAGCTCTCCCACCAACACATTGCAAGCCTCTGCTCCTGCCGGGATCTTCTTCATGAAGTGAAGGTCTATCTGAAAGAGGACACAAAGTTCAGTGTTGAAAGTATCACGTCAAAAGGCCCTGACACCTCTCCCAGATCATTTAATGTCTAAGCAGCTTTGACTGTAAGAACTGACACATGACATTAAACTGACTTGCTAGGCTAAATTTAGTGCAGCTGCTCAGGCTTTGTGTGCCATATAAAGTCACAGATGTATGACTGCAACATTACAAAAGATTATCAAAATGTCGATGTTAGTTTGATCTGTTGCGTAATAATTCATGAGAGCGAGGTATCTTTCATTTCCATGTAAATGCCTAATAGCGTATAAAAGCAGTCCCTGAATGCGAAACTAATCCTCTTTCAGTTGCCGTGTCTGCTTTACACTCTTTGATTAAAGTGAATCGCATTGTACAGAAAATCTTTTAAAGGTGGTGATTTTTCAGAGATAATTATGTGGAGATGACAAGTGTTGACTGGAGTGTTGTTTGTTCCCTCATAGGGTTCATATGGCTCCAGGGCTGCGAGACCTATTACAAAGAACCGCTTTTCATACTTCGACGGGTAATGATTTGCATAAAAAGTGGAATATTGCTGATTTGTAAAAGATTCAGAGTTAAAACAAATTACTTGCACATGCAGTGGTGAAAGATTTTGCTGATTACTTTTGATAATTATTAAAAAAATACATTCCTTATCAGCGGCATGCATTTAAAAAAAAAAAAAAATCAGTAAACACGACAAAGCACATGAAACAGTGATCTGCACAAAAGGTCAAACTCATATACGTTATGCAAAAGGTCTCAACAAGGATTTTATCAAGGTCTTTACTGTGTGTGATTGTAGTCATCATCTGTGGTGAATGACTTTTTTTTTAATACTTAACATGGTTATAATCCTAATCCCTTACTAGATGACCTTTCCATTAAAAATACCAACAATGACCTCCAGCTCATTGTTCGAAAACACACAATTAAATAACAAGCTGCTCATATTCGTCGTACTGTACATCCTGACAGGAATGTGAAATCCAGCATTCACAATGGATTTGCAAAAAGTATGTAGTTATTGCTTTTTGAAAACTATACTTCAAGTATTGACTATCAAATGTACTCATGATACAGAAAAACGATCCCCGTAACA
>OMNN01098296.1:0-19702 GCA_900302755.1 Chromis chromis
CATTGTGAGTGTAAAACCATAGACCTCTGATACAACCACAAAACTGTGCACTTCTGTCTACTCATCAATAGATAACAGCATCAACATACTTCATAACATTATTACAGGTGAATCTTAATGTCCAGAAACAAAACAAAACAGCCAGTTAATACAGTTAACTGCATCAAGAAGAGGTCTTCAGCATACTCTAATATGTCAGCTTTTTGGGATTCGAGGTACATCCAGGGTCCTTGTCCCCCCTCCTCTGCGTTTCCTTACTTGTTTACCGTCATGGATCCACCCCAGCTCAACTTTTCTGGTCATTTTTACAGCACACTTGTTTTTTGCATAGCTTCTGGTCCACTTTGGGGATGAAGTTTCATCATGATCAGATGTGCTATTACTTTTAGGTTCTTTTTTTCAGACAAAGGTAAGTAGGAGATGTTCTTTTACCTGACATGTTTCGACTGACAGCTTCAGTCTTCCTCAGAGGTGTCAGCTGATCGCTGTGACGTGTCTTCTTGTGGTATTCCTTCATGGGGGCGTGGTCAACCTGACAGAACTGACAGATCTGTCAGTTCTGTCAGGTTGACCACGCCCAGGAAGAACAACTCATAGGACACATCACAGCAATCAGCTGAAACATGTCAGGTAAAGAAACATCTCCTATGATTATTGTCTGAAAAAAAAGAAACCTCAGAGTAATACTCAGTATAAGTAGACAAAATGAACTTGATGGATTTGTCCTGGTGCCACACCCTATAGGACACCCTGAGAGGTCTTCTTGTCCATGCCCAATGGTTCAGAGCATTTTTGACCATAATGTTATACCTGAACGATGTACACTGACACTGCAACTGTAACCACAAACAAGCTGCTTCACCACCATGTTGAAGCAGCCTGAGGTTGAAGTTTCACTACATTTAACCAAAAGTTGATGCACAAAGCTTTTGTTCTCCAAACAAAGAAATGTCTTAAAAATGCAGGTCCGGGCACTCAGTGTGAGTTTGAACAGTAAAAGGCTTTTATTTTGGTAGGCTTCTTCCTTTAAACAGTGTGTAAAAACTGTGCTCAACCTGATTTCCTCATTGCAGACACTATTATGTTGTTGTTATTGCTTGAGTGCATCTGTATTTGTGGTCTTACCTTATTTACATGTTGATCTAAATGTTTCTAACTGCAAATTTTATCCTCCTCTGTCGACACCATCCTTCACTAGGAAAGTGATTTTACCAGCCCGGTTTTGTTTTTCTTGCGTTGTATTTGTTGCCACTTGAGGCCACAGAGAGAGAAAATGCTGCAGATATTCAGACACCTGTGGTGATTGCAGCTCTAATTACTCTGTTTCTTTGTATCTCCAAACCCTGAAGAGGCTGCAAGCCGACAGGTGTTGGTGTTTTTTTTAATGCCTCCAGCCTTTTACTTTTCAAATCCACACCGAGTGTCTGCACCTGGATTTTTTAGGCCATTTTGTTCGGTTGTAATTCTTCCGTCCTCCTTAATCATTATTTCTTTCCACACCAGCAGTGTCCTGTCCCTTTTTTGTATTATTTTGACGAGTCCAATTTCAATTACAGATATCTTTAACTCTAAATGTTCATCTGGGTCCAAAGTTATACCTGCTCAGCACCAATTAAAGCTAGTAACTATCAGGGGAGCAGCATTTAGCACTTTATTGAGCTGGCTGAGCCCAAAAAGATGGCAGCAACGTACTCATTTTATGCTTTTTCGAAATTTAAGCACTTACTGCAGCTGCTGTTACAAAGTACAGACAGTTTCATGCAGTATGAATACAATCAGGACATGCTACTAAGGCATAACATTGCATATCGTGGTGTGTCAAGTTTGTGGGTCAGAATAACCACTAAAGCTTGCATACTGCCAAATGTGACTGAATATAGTAGGACATTCGCATATTTCTGGCTGACTAGATTTGATGTATTATGTACTAGGACTGATAAATCTTGTTGGTACTATATGGTGTGGTGGTGTGGATATTGGAACACACACAGTGAATATCGCACTTATACACCGATCAGGCATAACATTATGACCACCTGCCTAATATTGTGTTGGTCCCCCTTATGTAGTCAAAAATGCTCTGAACCATTGGGCATGGACAAGAGGACCTCTCAGGGTGTCCTATGGGGTCTGGCACCAGGACATTGGCAGTGGATCTTTTGGGTACTCTGGCTTGTGCAGTGGGGCCTCTGTCAATCAAAATAGTTCCACTGCATCCTGTTGATGCTTGATCAGAATGGGGTCTAGGAAGTTTGGAGGTCAAATCAACATCTTGGGCCATTGTCGTGTTCCTCAACATGCTCCTGATTGGTTGATGTGTTTACCATGTGGTGGGGTGCATTTTCCTGCAGGGGTAGGCCAGTGACATTTGAGACTGCCGATTGCATGAGGGAGTGTGTTTGTTCTGGGACAATGTTTATTTAGGTGTCTAAGTCTCATCAACACGGACGCCAAAATCAAAGGTTTTCCAGCAGAACACCACATAGTACCAATATGATCAATGTTATTCACTTCACCTGTCAGTGGTCAGAATGTTGTGGCTGATAGGTGTACTAATCAAATATGACTCCAAAAGAGCGCTAATGTTGTCCTGTAGCTGTTGAAGGTGTAAATAAGCAACTCTTTGCTACCAGGTTCACCATATTAACTTATATAAGCTAATATCTCACAACTTGTTTGTGGCCACAAATAATCTGTTATTACAAAAATAACAACAATAAACAGGGTCTGATTTATATAATCACTGCTCCCGTCCTCAAGATCAAGTTGGTTTGACAGGCAAGTTTTCTAAAAATAATAATAATAATAAATAAATAAACAAAACATTGATTGATCTTCAATTTTCCACTGGTCCTTGAACATATCATGTGCAACGTAGAGTAAAGCAGACATACAGGGAAAAATAACCAAGTCTAAGCTTAAAATATTGATAATTCATCAAAACCATTATTTTCTTCTTGCCTGATTTAAAAAAAATCAATGGTTTCTGTACAAAAGCTACATATTCTGCGCTCCTTGACGCAAAAGAGGGAAAACAAAATATACTGGATCAATAAAATAAATGCAGCACAGCTCAAAAGTGGTATACAGAGGAGCAAGTGGTGCAGCATGGTGAAACATCTTTCTACAGGTGATGTGCAGTGTCGTAGGAAAAGTTTGTAGAGGCTGTAGAAATGAAATATCCATAGTATGTAGGGTCACCATTTCTGAGTTCTCTCTACTTCTAGCCATGGTTGCGCTGTTTCCATTGAGGTGCAGGACTTGATATTTCAGTATAAAAATGAGCCCACAGTGAACAAAAAATGTGAGGAGCTAAAAAAAAACACCCAGAAGCTGCTTGGGGGTTCAGAGAATTACGGCTGCATCGGTTTACTGCAGATGGTAAAAAATGAGCGTGAAAGTGAATGTTGCACCTCATTTGACACTTTCCTGTGTGTGTAGAGTAAATGGGGAAGGTGGCAAACAGCTGAGATTTCATTTCATTGTTTTAACTTGATGTTGCTGATGAAGGAAAGATGAGGGAACACTGAGGAACAAATCCAACCAAAAAAGGACTTACAACATCTGCTGTGCTGCGTCATGTCCGTCCATGTGCCGTTGGGTAAGCACTTCCTGACCTTGGGTCCCACGATCACCCGGTTCCCTCTGCAGATGTACTCTATCTCATAATCCATCGGTAGGATCTGCACACTGCGGATCTGCGAGGGAGGCAGGAACAGAGAGGCATCGGGGGGAAGAAGGAGAGACAGTAATTAAAGCACGATTGATGCCTTCTCACACCAGTTTTTCTCATCCACTTAGGGACCCTCTTCATTCTGTGTCGGAGCAGTTAGACTCTGATGCCATATGGCCGCGACAATAAAGCTGTAGCAGGGAAAACATTTCAGAGAGATGCTGTCTGAATTGATGTGCTGTCACATTCTGAATTACATCTCCTCTGTGCTTTAAGAGGAGGGAAACATGAGCCGGCCGAGGCTTTATGTTTCACTTTTATGTCACTCTGTGTGCATTTGACTCATATAAGCTTACATACGCTTGAATGTTGGAGGTTTTCATCCTTTTTACACTTTAAAACTACATCAATCTCTCCCCTCTGATTTCATGCAAGCTCAGAAATCTATTTTGCGTATTGTTACTTCACTCGGATGTTCGCACATTCATCATTCTGCACAGCGAAGGTCAGAGTCTGACGCTAGAAGGCTGTTTTCACATTGATCTGCTGAGGGGGAAAGTTTCTCTCTGCTCACGTCAAAGATGATTTCACCTCCTCACAAAGAGTCTGGAGGCTTAAACAAGGAGACATCTTAACTGAGACATCTTGAATTATTTAATGAGAGAAAAGAAGTGGATTTTTTGACTCATTAATTGAACTTTTTTGTGGATTAAAGCAGATTAATGGAGCAGATCTTGAAAATTAGCATGCAGTAATTGATTGTATAATAAAAAAAAAGTGGCGTAATCAAGAGAAGGTTGGACAGGATTTATATTTGTAGCTTTGTTTGCTGTCATTTATGGCTACTTTAAGGAGTAATATGGCAATCTAGATATTATTTCGCAGCCAGAAAGTTGTCAATTAGTACAGAAAATACATATGTAGGACTTTGACATCACCCATTGGTTTATAAACTACTGTTTTGAAGCCTCGAGTTTAGCATCTTGGTTTTTATAAGGCAAACGAGAGGTGGATCGGACTGAGACACTTTTCACACCCTTACAGCATTGACTTGTCAATCAAAACATAGCCCCGCCTTAAAACATACTCTGCTTTACTGTCTATTTACCCTTAAAATGGGACCATGATTTACTAATTTAACACCATGACGTAGTGAAGGAGACTTCAAATTAGCAAGTGAGACCATAAACTCATGAGGAAAATATTCACTGAGGTAACAAATCAAGTGAGAAGTCGGCTAATTTTCTCATAGACTTCTATACAATCTGACTTATTTTTGCAACCAGAGGAGTCACCCCCTGCTGATGTTGGAAGGAATGCAGGTTTAAGGCTTCAATTTTCAGACCTGGGGCTGTTGCTCGAACCCACAACTTTATCTTGAGAGATACCAACGTTTCCAAAAATGCAAAATATGTCGAGCTAAATTTAGGACAACTGTGTGTAAAATGATGCAGAAGACACCTGGATATTTGTTTTAATTGTTTGGCTGATTAGATGATGCAGCTGTGTTTAAATAAAAGGAAAAATTAGGATGTTTTTTACCCTTTAAAAGGAAACACAAGGGAAAACGGTCAACTCAAGGTCCACTTAGTAGCTTTTCCTGTCACTGTTTTCAGCATCTTCATCAACAATTACATACACTGATGAAAGGAGTGAAAAATCCAGCTAAAGACCCCCTCCACCAGTGAAAATCATGTTCATATGGTGTTTTTTATAAGATAAAAGACAAATCATGAGCAAAACAAACAGTCAACACCATGGCTGAGTTGAAACTGAAGCGTACTGATTCATAAACACAGATTCAGACCTCCTGGGTTTCATACAGAACAGCTTGCTGGGTGGGACTTTCTGTCTCATTATTAATCAGAACTAGTTTTTAGTTTGAACATGTATGGCTAAATTACTCTAATATCTAAGACATTTAAATGCAGGAAAAGATGAGTTTTTAGGGGTTTAAACCGGAGACCGGAGAGGGAGTTGAAGGCCCTATTTCCATCTACAAGTCAAACCTTGTTCAAACATTCCTCTAACCCACAACTTTAATTCAGTTCAAGCGGAGATCCCAAAGTTTCCAAAAATACCAAATATATCAGGAGGAATTTAGGATAACTTTGTGTAAAATGATGCATCAAAATAAGGAAAAATCCTCAACCTTAAGACTTTTTCTGTCACTTGTTTTCAAGTTCTTTTTCAGTGGAGGGAAGTGGAGCGAATTATCCACGGATGAAGATGATCAAATCCAGTTAAAAACTATATAAAGCTGCTTGAAAATAATCAGCGGTTAAAATCAGAATGATCGGAATCAGTGCAGGAGAGGCTGAGATGCTCCTGATTTAGATTCTTAAATATGTGACAAGCACTAAAACCTCTGGATTCTACTTTTCTGCAATGCACCCATTTCTTCTTTCTTCTGAAGGGTCGGATTTTGTGCAATGCATACAGCAAGACGGTTCTCTGAATTATGTCCACCAGTCTTCTCCAGAGACTCTAGGGTTTGACTGTGGTCTCAGAGCACCTTGTTGAAGCAAGGAAGGCAAAAGGCCAGCAACATGAA
This sequence comes from Chromis chromis, assembly GCA_900302755.1. Taxonomy (NCBI): domain Eukaryota; kingdom Metazoa; phylum Chordata; class Actinopteri; family Pomacentridae; genus Chromis; species Chromis chromis. The sequence goes on from OMNN01098296.1 coordinate 6,228, forward strand.
TGCAGCTATGAGCAGACGGATGGGGAATAGTGTGACTGTCCTAATGCAATCTTTGCTTTTTCCAGAGGGGTGAATTTCAAGACGTGCACATATGGGTTTCTGACTGGAGGAGCTTGGCCCATCTTCTTCCAGCATGAGAAAAATAACATTAAGGCATGTAAACATAGTGCAGTAGAACCTGTAAATGTGCACAATATGGGCTCTTTAAATGAGAGTGCATGTAAAGAGTTACACATTTCTTCCTATTTGCCACTTCAAATCTAAGTCTGTTATTAGTTTATTAACTGATCAGATATCTAACCAAAGTTAAGATGTTCATCACAGTTCCAGTTTTCCATTTATAATCTACAGAAGTGGGAAAGGCTTTTTAAACTTATTTTTTGCGGGGATAACTGTGAGACAGATGCCCAAATTGTTGGATGAGTCAATAGTTTTACATCAATGTATTTGTTGATTCCTATTTTTTGCCACTCTTCAATGTAAAGCTACTAAAATCTGTAAATTCGACATGAATGCATGTTTACACTGTCATGTGTGAGGAGTTACATTAGTTCTGTGTTGTTTTAAGATTTGACAGAGATCAGAAGGAGCTCACATTAGCTATATCTAGACTAGTCCCTAAACATTTAACTGTGCAGCTCATTTAGGTGATTTATGCTCTGACTTGTACTTTTTAAAGCGTCTCCCACTGATTTTATATGAGGTTTTGAATTTATAATGGGAGGAGAATGACTCATCCAGGTTGAAACCTACTCAACTCCTCTGATATACATCGGTCTACTAACTCCGTTCAAACTTTAAAGCACTCGCAAGACTTTGAACCCTGTATTGTTGTTTAGCTGTTATGGTTCTGGAGCAATAGAGACCATTTTACAGCCTTTCGGTGAGGAGCAGTGGGTTTTCCAGTCAAGAAATTAAACCTAAACTGCTCTTGGTACCACAGTTTTAACACTTGAAGCACATATCACACCTTAAAATGTAGCCACAAGCCTCCTCTCTCTCACAGTGTAAGCACAGAAACCCCTCAGGACTTACAGTCCTTCAGATCTGAGCTTTAATTGATAGGTAGAGCAGTGCCAAACTCTCATTCACTGCCAAAATAGAATGAGTCATTTTCCAACAGATTGTCCCTTGGTTTTAAAGAGTTCACATCTTTATAATTTTATTCCTGGAGTCTTCTACAATATGTTTACATGCTTTAATGTTCAAAAACACATTCTTTTTCTCATGCTGTACGTCGTTTTGGAGCCTTGGACAAATATCAGACCCTCTAGAAGACAGAAGAAACATATTGTATGTATTGCATTTTGGAGGTTTTGGAGCTTGACCCATATTTCAGACACTAAATCAGGATAGATCAGCCTCTTATACACTGATTTTGATTTTAACCACAACAATATTAACATTTCCAAGTAGCTTTAAATGGTTTTTAACTAGATTTTCATGAGTGGGTGTAATTTTCTCTCGTTTCCATCCCCGATGAAGACCATGAAAAAAGTAACAAAAAGGTGGACTTTAGGTTGAATCTTTTTCTTTATCTTGACACATCATTTACACACAGTTCTCCCAAATTCATCATGACATATATGGTGTCAGGATGAATTGTCAAACTTTGGGGTCTTCGCTAGAATTGAATTAAAGCTGTGGTTTACAGGAATGTTTGGCTTTAAATGTCTTAGATATTGGAGTCATTCAGCCATATGTGTTGGTGTGGTATATAATAAAACACATAAATAATAATAATAATAATAATACAGAAAGTCCCATCCTGCAAGCTGACAGCATTGATTCCTTAAGTTTAGAGTTTTTAATTATTGGCTGTAATTTTCTCTGCTTCCATCCACTGGTAAAGAAATTTACAAAAAAGACTGAATGGACTTTAGATTAAAGATTTTTCCTTATCTTGATGCATCATTTACACACAATTCTTCCACATTCATCCTGAGATATTTGGAAGTTATGGAATCTTTGGGATCTCCGCTAGAATTTAAAATAAAGTTGTCGCTTACAGGAATGTGTGAACAACATGAGGCCTGTAGATGGATGCAGCCTCCAGGTCTGAAAAATTAAGCCATTGCAGACGGACCTTAAAGTTCCTCACTGGTTGCTATTAAACCTCTAAAATGTCATCTGTGTGCAACATATCTAGAAGTTTTTGCCTTAAAATAGCTGAGATACTGCAGCAGCTCTGTCTGAAATGCTTCTGTCTCTTTAAAGGTTAGAGCTCTAGTGAGGAAATAATAATGACAGGCAGCTTTTCATTCTTTGTTTGAGGGACAAACTAGCTGCTAGACCTGGGTTACGTAAGTTACATGGTGATGTAGAAAAGTAACAGAAGAAGTCTGGACTTCCAATGAGGCTTCTGCATGCACAAAATAAAGCTACAACATCCCAAAAAGCAGAAGATGAGCTGTGTAACCGCGCAACAGGCTTCTTCTTTTGTTACAACTGGGCTGATTAATTCCTCCTGACAGAATGTGAACTAGTGCCTCATTTCAGGGGGAAACCTGAGCAACTCAGAGTTTGATCCAATCACTTACACGAACAAATCAAGCAGAGATTTCAGCCGCCGCTCTGGACAGATCTGTCATCAGGGTTTGATAAGCAGAGCTGCTGCAGGTGAACGCTGCTCGCCCTCGAATGATTTCCATCTCATTGCCATGTCAGTGGGTGAAGTGACTGTTTGCTCTGCTGAAGAGCCTCTGAGGAGCTGCTGGTGAGGAACTAAAGTGATGCATGATTTCCATCAGAATGCCCAGGGTCCATGTTAACAATACAGACTGATATAAATTCAGCTCACCGCTCGCTGATCTGCAGAATCGTCCACAAACTATTCCACCAAACAAGAGAGAAAACCTTGAAACTCAGGGCCATGTGGCTCCTCTGCAGTCAACACCTGACAAACATCTACCTGGACTTGTGCTTTCAATGACCCAAAACATGGCAGCAGCACCTGCTGGTCGGAGGAGTGAACTAAACCAGCACAAATACACAGTTTACTTGCAGTGAAAACTGAAAATGTGCAACCATGCACATTTTGTAAGTGTATTTTTGGATGTTTTTATCTAAGAAAATGTCATTTAGCAGTCCAATGCACACAACTGATGCAAGAGGTCAACCGACTTAACAACACAACAAGTGAGGAATTAACTAAACAAACAACATCTGAAAATAAAATGAATAAATAAAGGGAACTAAAATTTAAACTTTTGTCACACAGCACACCTTATAGCAGGGCCACTTGTAACAAATATATTACAATCAAACTTGCTTCACATTACAGCAACACAACGTTTTGCAGACATGGATGTTATATCCAGTTGTGAGATGAGCGGCTGTCAGGTCGTGTAGAATTTATTAATAACTTTAACTGCATTAGATTTCTGATTCACAAGTAGTTTTTTTTCCACTAGTGAAGAATTCTTGCAATCAGAGAGCAAGGCAAGAGCTAATTAATTTTAATTTTGAAAGGTTATCTTCCTCAGGAGCCGCTGCAAATATTGCAGTCAGCTGCGATTGATTTACAGGGACATCAAATAAGTTTAAAGGAGTTTTTGAAAATATCTAAATATCCAGAAAGTGTGGACAAGAGTTTCTATGTCACCTTTGCACCGAGCAAACCTGAAATTCATGTCCGGATAAATCTTGGCTCATTTTTCTTTAGTATAATGACGGCTATGGACAACTTAGGAGTCCATGTTGTGCACATATAGATGGACTGAATCCCAAGTTTCCTCATCCACTTGCTAATTTAGGTGCTCTTCCTATAAAACCTTAATTATAGACAAGAAGGGGCAATCAAGATGAAAAATGAGCTCATACACCTGAATAACCAGGGAGCCAGAATGTTGTCTAACATGGTTTTATTTGGTGGATGAGCAAACTGGGTCAGATTAGTTCAAGCAAACTTTCTAACCTGTAAATATCTACAGAAAAATAGATGTTTGTGAGATTATATTTCTGTTTCTGGGTGAATGAGGTAAAACCACCACTGATAGATATATAGCCCAAAGATTCAACATGCACATTATTTACAGCTTTCTGTCTTTCATTTAAATGTTGTGTACATGTTGCTGTAATAGTCACTGGTTCTTCTTCTTCACTGATGTAAAAACTGTTGCTCTGATCATCGTTCAACTTACAGACTCTTTCATTTTAACAACCAAACAACAACTAAACAATGTATTGTCACACTCAACTACTCCTGCTGATGCACTCAGAACATTTGAGGGGGGTAATTATACTTTTCATTAAGAAAATGTCCATTTGTGGCCCTTTTCTGTGATTTATGTTGGCTCAGTGGACATCAGACCTGGCTTGGACAAATAAGATTTTTATTCTTCAATAATTGGCATTATCACACCTCCCTTTGCTGCCATTTTAACTATGATGGCTGACAACTGATTTTAGCCAAACTGTCGAGTAGAAGCTCAGTGCTGAGCTCATTCATAGCTTATTATGTGCAGCAGGTACCTTGTTGAGTCCCTGCAGCTGCAGACAATATCTAAGTTTGAGATACTTTGTGATATTTGTGCAGTAAAAACCTCCTTTTCTCCAGTAAATGCAGCCTTTCAAGGGTCAATATCCACACTTGAAGCAACAGCTACACTATAAAAGACATTCTGTAACAAATCTGTGCAAATCTGTGCAGCAAGGGTGCCAGAACAAATGTGTTAAAAATAATGAAATACTCTTACATTCAAAAACTGTAAAAACTGTGAAAATAACTGCAGATATGTGTAAAATAATGGTATTTTTAGCAGATTGAAATACAGTAAAACTGTGTAATTTTACAGTTGAAAAAAATACAGATTTGATGTGGACATGATGTACAGTTTGGGCCTTTTTTAAACAGTCGTCTTGTACATTAACATTTTTATTTGTGATTTTAATATTATATTATCTGTAATTTAACAATACAGGAAAAACTGTAATATCCATCCATCCATTATTTATACACCGCTTAATCCTCTGTAGGGTTGCGGGGGGGCTGGAGCCTATCCCAGCCGACTCGGGTGAAGGCAGGGGACACCCTGGACAGGTCGCCAGTATTTCACAAGGCTACACATAGAGACAGACAACCAAGCACACTCACATTCACATCACACCTATGGACAATTTAGAATAATCAATTAACCTCAGCATGTTTTTGGACTGTGGGAGGAAGCCAGAGAACCCGGTGAAAACCCACGCTGCACAGGGAAAGCATGCAAACTCCACACAGAAAGATCACAGGCGTCCTAACCGGGACGCGAACCGGGGATCTTCTAGCTGTGAGGCGACCGTGCTAACAACCGAGCCACCGTGCAGCCCAAAACTACAAAATAACAGTTTAAAAAAATATTTACCATTTTTCAATCCTTAATATACAATATTTTTCTTTCAAATAATGGCAAATATCTGTAACCTGACAAGATTTTGTGGCTGAAGACAGTAAAAAAAATAGTGTAAATTTTACACTCAAACATTGTAAAACAACAAATTACCATTTATAAAAACACATTTTTGACGTGGACATTATTCAGTTTTGGCCTGTTTTTTATTTTATTTTTACAGTTAACATGTAAATTAATATTTTTTTTATATTTCTTTGAAAAATGACTGTTTAAAGCTGTTTTTAAAAAAAGTTGTTTTTGTCCAGTGTACAGCTCGTATGCTTTCTCTAGTATGACAGTATTATTACTACTATAGCATCATTCAGTCATTTGCTAAAAAGTCACTAATCATATGAACAGTGGTGGAGAAAGTATTCAGATCCTTTATTGGAGTAAAAGTACTCGATTACAAGTAAAAGTCTTAAGTAGTTAAAGTATTGCAGTAAAAGTCCTTTTTTGATCTGTCAGACTGATACATTATATGTGGCATCATTAGATTATTAACAGTGAAGCATCAGTGCAGGCTTAAACTACTTCATATTCAGTTTTATATCGAGGGACAGTACATAAATCAGTTTTGATACACAAATCTGTTGAGATATTGAATCATTTTATTAAAATGAAACCATGTGAGAAGTTTAGAGGGAAAAATCTCTGTTTGGTGGAGCTCTTAACAACTCATAGACACCTGAAATGTGACGCTGACTGCACACTGCTTTATATAAGAAGCCAAAAAAATTGGAAGGTTTCATCTGTAACTGTGTGATGTACTTTAAAAAACTTGTAATATTATCCATTGGGCATAATTTAAATCCTGAAATAGCTGCCAGATAAATGTAATGGAGGAGAAAATAGAATATTTCCCCCTAAAATGTGACTTAAAATGTGAGTGGAAGGATAAAGTAGCATATAATGGAAATACTCACAGTACAAGTACCTCAAAATTGTACTTAAGTGCAGTATTTGAGTAAATGTACTTTAGTTTCCAGCAGCAGCAGCAATAGTTTAATCACCTCTTCATCTTCTCAGACCGACATAATGTTTCAGGAGACACTTTAATTGGCAGATGCAGTATTAGCTGCTTAATACTTCCACTTCTGTGTCATTTATTTCGAGAACCGTCAAACCAGCTGAGCTTTAATGTGATTCATTTGACAGGTGAGCCTCTCTAATTTGTAGTGACTGTAGATTCTCTGTACCTGTTCTTGTGTTAGGCCTCTGTAGCGGATCCCCCCATCCCTGGGAGGCCGGATGATGGCACAGCCTGAGAAAAAAGAGAAGAAAAGAAGACTGAAGGACGATGAGAGCACAGAGGGAAAGCTCTGTCTCCACATAATGTGGAAATATTACAGCAACATGATATATTATCAATTTAACTGACGCCTTCCTCGCTGCACAAATTACAGCGCTTCATTCAGGTCACTTAGCAATCTCTGCAGAGTTACTTCTGTCCATTAATGCACACTGTAAACAGACACACACAGACTGCATCCCGCCGCAAACACACACAAATTACCTCCAGCTGATGAATTATGTATGGGCACGACAAGAGATGGAAGAGCAGAGAGGATAATCAAAAACAATAGCCGTGCCATTTCTGGATCTGGAAGAGAAAGAGAGAGAGAGAGAGGTTTTAAAATAGGGAAGTGTGACGGGGAAATTGTGGGTTTTGGAGAAAGACAGAAGAGGAAATAGGAAACAAAAAGGAGAGTGTTACTGAGAATATATTCTTACAGTAATAATGCTGCACTCTCAGGTCTCAGATACAGTCATTTTTGGTTCACTGCTGCGCGTCTAAAAGGGATGCATCAACTTTCAGGTGAAAAATGCTCCTTTTCAACCTGCCTGTGTGCAGCGACAGAATAAGCTGCAGGATGAGTCCACTTTTCTCCCTCCGCCTCTGTTTGTATTTACAGTAGAGACAGCTCAGGTTCACATGATCGCCAGCTCAAAGGGCCTGTACACAAGGTCTCAGTGCAGGTTTTGATGCTGGTATTTTTGCAAAGTGGCTCCCTTAGAACGATTTCACACCAAAGCAGACTCAAAAGACCTCCAGAAAAATATGTGGACTAGCTCGGTTACAAAGGCTTTCCTTTACACAGCGAGTGCTGCTGTTTGGTGTGTTGACTTTTAAGGCACAATGATTCCTGTTCGCCACCTACTCACTGGATACTCTCCGTCAAACTCAACCTGACGGGCAACAATTTGGTCGGAGATTTGGGTCTATTATGCTAGCAGCGGCTAATGTAGCCTGGACCTTCAAGCAGAGATGAGGAGTGGACCACAGAGGTCTCACACTGATTTTATTCACCTAAAGAGATTTATCAGACTCGACAGTTCGCTTAGGACCAGCAAAGATGGTTGATACGACTTTTTTTCCACTCCTGCAGTGGTTCTCTGCCTGTGAACACACTTTGATGTGCAAAATCTGAGGGGTTTAGCTTTAAATGAAATAAATGAGTCAGTAATATTTATCCTGATATACGGTGAAAACCAGTATTAATGATTCTTTGATTGTATCACTTTACAGTAGTTGCATTACTTCTAAGCTGAACAGTAGAGTATTTGCTCTTGTGTCAAATTAAAGACTAACAGTTTAGATTCAGTATATTAACAATACAGGCCCCACAGTAGGAAATCAATGCAACAAAAGCCAGTATACCTTTCATCACTGGGATTTTTTGATGACAGACTCAGTCCTCCTCAGCATGGATACCACATTTCTATAGATCTATAGAGATGTTTTGCAATTCTTCAGAGATTTTTGTTCTGTCAGCTGCTTTCTGCTGGAGGTGTTATGTTGCTCCACCTTCCTCTTTAAAACACCCCAAAGGTGTTCTATTGGATTAAAGTCAGACCACATACTTGTCCAGGTTGTAGTTTTCACTTTGTTCTTGTGTAGAAACTCTTCTTTGATTTTCTGCTTTGGATGGTTCTCATGTGGAATATTCCTCTTCTTCAAGCTTCCAGACAGGGAGTCATCTTGTCAGACAGTATTTGATATATCCAGAATACTGATGCACCAGTTTATAGAAATGTCATCTCCCCTACAACTTTTGCACTCATGCAGCCCCATATCATCACACTCCAACCTCCATGCTTCACTGTCAGAACTATGCATTCACTGTGGTAGACCTGGTCAGGTTCACACCAAACATGCTGGACTCCATCTGAGCCCAACAAATATATCTGATCTGACCAAAGAATGTGCTCCCAACATTCACCAGGCTTCTTTTCATATTCTTCAGCAATGTTTCATCTGGCAGGTTGGGGTTTTTTTCTTGTCATCTGTCCATAGAGGTTGATGTTATGAAGTGTCCTTCACACTGTCTGAGCTTCACAGAGACTCTGAATTCCACTGATAATCCCTGTCTGAAGCAGCTGCCGTCTGTTTTTCACAGCCAGATTGTGAAAGTAGTTCACTGTCTGTGGAGTCACTTTAGGAGGACGCCCACTGCAGCTCTGATTAGTGGTACTATGACTCCTTCTATGCCTCCTGATTACTGCTGCAGCTGTGATTCACTGATTTTTAGTTGATCTTCCTGTATCCTTTTCCATCGTTGTGAAGTCACACAATCAGATTTTTCAGTTCCTCGTCCTTCCAAGTGGAGCCATGATGCAGACATGCAGATAGACACAGCTCATAGGTCCAAAGCTGAGAAGGTTCTGCTGTTCACAGCTCATTTGATAACCATGTTGATGCAGTTGGACTAATTAGAAATTACAGATGAAGTCAGTTTAGTTTCAGTGATCACAGCTGGATTCACTTTTGTTGCACCGAGTTTAACTCTGAGGCCTAATATTTCGATAATGTTGTTGAAGTATTTGTTTTTAACTGTTAAGAAGATAAGAAGAAATACTCTACTGCTCAACTTAATAAAATTATTGAATAGGGATCTACTTTAGAGTCATTTCACATTAAGGTGATATTTACTCACATCTGAACTTTTACATGAACGTAGCCCATCTTACCGCGCACAAGGACACAGTAGGAATAGAATAAGCAGGCAATGCAAACCGACAAAAAGGCAAAAGACCCACGAGTGCTTTGAGCCACAGCGTCTGGAGTGCTGGCAGGCAGGGAAACACAAACGCACACATACATGATGACTGTATCAATGATAAACACACTATATATAGCTGCTCATTTGCAGCTTTGAATAATAAATGTCACTTTATGAGGCTGTCCCACATGCACAAACATAAACACAGGCATACACTTTTAAACCAGAGAGGGACAGTGTGTGAGTGTGTGTCTAAGTATGTGTGTGTGCGTGCTGGTATGGGTAGGGGGGGTAAGCTAAAGCAAAGCACCACAGTGAGGGAGACAGATGGCAGCGAGGCTTGCTGGTGGAAGACAGACAAACTCTGCTGGATACTTCATTAGCATTATCCAGAGTATTTTTAGAGTTTGCTGACAAGAATCCTGCAGGAGGTAGACACCACTAATACACACTGTGTGTTGAGTGTGTGTGTGTGAGGGGAGGGGGGGCAAAAAATTAAAATAAAAAAAAACAGAGGGGAGAAAGAAGGACAGCCCAGCAGGATTCAGTAATATCAGCGCTCACACACTGAGCCAGATAAAAGCGAACCAGCGCACAGCTCCATCAGCTGTGGCTGCACGGAGCGCACAGGGGAGAAGGAGGCCGTCACCTCGCCCCGAGCTGGAAATGCAATTACGGCTCCAGCACCGCGGACAGCGCCTGCTCCGCCGTTACAAAACACCTCTCCACCTCACACGCTGCCCACTTCCCTGCGTGTTCATCACGCTCGTGGAAGGAAGGAGAGAAAAAAAAAGGCCCAACCCGGCCCACTCCAGCAGCAGCAGAGCCGGCTTCAGAGGCGTGCAGTGGCTATTTCCAGGCAGGTCCACACAGACTCAGATGCTGCATTTCGTGCATGGCTGAGCGTGAACTATTGAGACGTGAGGGTCACAGTGAGGGTGCCACCAACCGTATGCTGCCGGTAGTTGCTTGTCGGCTGTTGACAAGGGAATCCGTGATGGCCTGTAGCGGAAGGCCGACCATATTAACGAGCCCGTGTCGCTCTCAGATGTAAAAATCTCTGAATGACATGTCATCTGTGTGAACAGCCGTGAAATCCCACATTCCCTCTCTCGAAAAAAGAAAAAAACACCCCGCACACACGGTGGTGCATAAACGGCACTGATCAGGCCTGTGCCCGCTGAAAAAGCTCTGCCTCCTGCATTCAAAGCGACATCTGTGTGGATTATGTGCACGGCAAATGAATAAATGTGCTCTAATATCACAGCAATAGTAGCATGTAGCGCCCTGAAGCAAAGCATGTGTACTTACTATTAGTTTCGATGCGCTCAGCCAAGATAACAGCGCGTCCTCCGGGTGGGACCCGCCGGGGAAAGCCCAGTGTCGGATTATTTGGTAAAAATATGCATCTTTGTCATTTTTTATGGCTGTATTAATATGGCTATACAGTAAATGTGCAAGCTGCTCCGCGCGTAAACACAGCGTTAGAAAATCAGCGCGTATCTCAGTCGGGTTGTTTTTTTTAAATCCCCGCGTATTGCGCACGGCGAAGGTAAGAAATGGCAACAACAAAAAAATCCGTACAAAAAATATACATGCACTATATACAAACGCGTCCCCATCAACGACGAAACACCGATTCACCACACTCCCCTCCCTTTTCTCCCTCTCTCCCCCCCTCTCTACAATCTTGAGCTAATTCACGACGTCATGATGGAGACGCACCGTGCGAAACAGTCCCTCTCTCACGCATTTATCGGATTTTTCCTCCCACCCTCCTTCCTTCCTTCCTCTTCCTCCTCCTATCCAAGATGAAACAAGGTCCAGGCCCACAACAGCAACATATCATAATGAATCTTAAGAAGCGGATTTGGGTTTATGATAAGCTTGTGGATTTGGTCCCAATAGAAAGCGGCGGGAGGAACACAAGTGGAGGTGCAGATATGACGCTGTGGTATTAACACAGACTACACTGTTAAGCCTGTTTCTAAGGCTCTTTGCAGCTTAAGGCAACGAAGCAGCAATCAGGCATTTCTACAACACTGGTCATCTATTAAATCAAACGCCTTCCCCCTCTTCTCCTGCGCTTCTCTTCTTCCATCTATTCATATTTATACATGTGCTGAATAATTGAAGGAAGGCAGGGAAGGCATAACCTCTCCCTCTGCATCCCTCCTGCAACACAAATTCACATTCACTCCACATAAAAAGACACCAAATGTGAAAGCAGGTGAACTACAGGAGGTCTAGAATCTGTTTTTTTATTATTGATTATAGACATGACAATGCATAAATAGGAAACAGTGAATGACACTCTTAACTGATTCACAAATGCCATTCAAAGGGTGACGACTAACTGTGAAGACAGCAGTGGAGGTGACAGGGTGTTTCACATAAACTGTGACAGTAATGATGCTTTAAATAAACCCGCGGGGATCCAGAACATCTGTACAACAAAATAAATTGTCAAATATTCAAATGGGCAACACACATCTTAACTGTACACGTCAATATTTTCCAGCTTTTTGTAATAATTACATACATTTACAAGTAATTTTTTGACTTCACTGTTTTGCAGCGTACACTTTGACAATCAAAGTACAATATTGTGGAAAAAAACAATACACAAATCAGAACTCTTCAAGTCTGAAACGGTGCCAGGGTGAGTCAGATGATTAAATTTTCTAAAAATCGTAAAAGGGCACTCACTTGTTCATTAAATAAACTAAACGGCGCTTACATCAAGCTACTACTCGAGCTAAATTTACTTGTTCTGTGGCAAGGCACACTTCAAATTACAATAAGGGCTTTTCTTTCTTTTTTTTTTTATAAAAAAAAAGGCAAACAAAAGAGGAAATGCACCCATTTATTCAAATGTAAACAAATCTTGAAAAGGCTTCAGTGTTGCAACATAAAAAACAAAAAGTGGCTGAGCTTCATTTTCTTCAACTCTGTCAGTGTTTCTTTCAGCTTATAGCCCTGAAGACGTCACAAGTGTCCGTTTTATTCGGAGTGCATGCTGTCGGAGTGGAAACAAGTCTTTCAGGAATTTTCAAAAAACGCATTCTCTCGTGCCGAAAATAAAACGTGCAGCATGTTAGAGGAAAGTAATACATGAAGTCGGGATTCGGACATGCTTTCACTCTGCACTGACAGAGAAACGTTTTTGTCATTTTTCCCTGCTATCTCAGGGTGCACGCAGCCGCCCTGCGACCCTCTACCTTGAAGTAATTGCTGATAAGACTCGACACGCCTGGAGGGGCAACAGTGGTGGTGGGGGAGATGTTTTTCACCAGTCTCACCAAATTAGATCAGTGATTAGCCTGCGACACTGAGACAACGATGCCTTTCTAAATATGTCTGTTCAAACAGGGCTTTTCATCTTTCTCTGCTGCTCTTTCATGCTCCAGGAGCAAATCCTACCCAGAATCCCTCAGAGGGAGTGAATATACAGAATACTTGTCCTGAAGGAATGTAAGCTCTGTAGACGCCTGTAGTGTTCTAACTAGGCTGCGATGCTAACTGTGTTCAGCGTTATGCTAATGTTGTTGTCAGTCATAGTACGTGTGCTTATTTACACTAAGTTTGATACACCTACAGCTGTATTTCTGCAGCTAATTCACTGTGTTATACTTTGGTTGGTACCTTTGTGTTAGGGATGTTCACTCCCGTTTTACTTTTGCATTGTTTACAGCAGCTGTATGTGTGAGCGCCTCACAGGCTGAAGCTGCGGTGGTGCTGCTTGTAGAACTGCTGCTGGCGCTCTTTGGCGGTTGTTTCCGTCAGCTTGTCTCTTTTGTTCATCACTCCCCCTCTCTCTTTCTCCCCTTCGTCCCCAGTTACGCTCCCCACATCGCTGAGGTCCCCGAGGTGCTCGATGGAGTCATATTTCTCCAGGTCGGAAGCGATGGTCTGCAGGCTGAAGACTGAGAGGGAATCCGACCCGGCCCGCTCCCTCTCCTTTTCATTTTCCTTCTCCTTGTATCTCTCCACCAGGTCGATGGCTGAATCAACTTGATTTTTCCCCATTGCGCCGCCGCCGCAGGCTCCACCTTCTTCCTGAACTTTGCTGTCGGACTCGGCTCCGATGGGGGGG
>OMNN01098297.1:8206-26360 GCA_900302755.1 Chromis chromis
CCAATGGTGCAAATCATTGCAAAAAAAAAAAAAAAAAACTAATTAAACAGAAGTTGGTTTTCCAGAGGCACATTTTAAAGATCAAGGTGCTTAACAGCTTGTTTAAAGAAAGAAATTATATGGATTTTTAATCCTAAAATTTAGTTAGCCACTGGGTGATTTGCTTTATTAATTAAATAAAAATGGTATTTGGCAAATAACTTGTAATTTTGGCAATTTGATAATTACCAGAGTGCATTACCTGCTTACACTTTTTGCATTCCTCACAGGCTGAGCATAACAACGTTCACTTTGGAAGAAAAATATTCAAATATTATTTCAGGAGAAAATAAAGAAAAAACAATATACAGTCGACCCATCCGGTCTATTTCTATATGTGCTCATTAATAGTCTGTGTTTCTGTTGCTTTAGGACCATTATTAAAGACTAGAAACATCTGCAGAGGTCTGTAAACTGCCCAGAACCCAATGCGTTGCTCTCACTTAAGCTGCCAATCAAACTGTAACACACATACACAAGAGAAGTAAAAATGTTATTTTATACAGAAATACACACAAAAAAACACACATATTACATGCAGTCAGATATGAACTCATGCTGACACTCGTGCTGTGATACACACGTATACATGAAAAATAAAATATACAGAACATGCCTCACAGCTCTCTGTACACTGTGATGAGATCAATGACCATGTTGACAGACAACACAGAGCAGTGATAAGAGGCCAGATTCCCATTACTGCTGCTGTGTGTAATGTGAGTTCATCTTTTAAACCTGGATACACACAGAACACTGTGAATCAAACATTTTCCATGATAAAAAAAAAAGATGCAGTATTGGGAGATAAAAAGGGGGTCAAAGCCCTGTTACAATGCTCTCCTCTGGCTTCAAGCTCACACCAGCTCTACTGTCTCTTTCCTCTCTCATCTTTCCCCCTCTTCCTCCTCACTCTTGCCCTCACCCCCTGCCTGTAGTAAATCTCTCTCCTGTCTGCTGGCTGTGAGGTTCAGTGGAGAAACAGATAGTCAGTGACACTCCCAGTGAAGCGGTTTGATACTAGCTCCAGTTGTCCCTCGGGTGCAGAAACTAACTAGAAAACAGAAGCCTATACACGCATACAGTTTCCTTGAGAGAATCAACTGTATTTATTTGCCACAACTTCTATATGTACAACGCTTTTCAGTATAGTATCTGAGTAACCTAAACCCTCACACAAATCATAACCAAAAGACATACTCCAAATGATATCCCTGTGGAACTAGAGAAAAAGAACACTTTAGGATTCAACCTGTGAACATCATAAATATCAAATGGCAACTAAACTGCATTCTCAGTTACAATTTGGGGGAAACTTATTTTTTGACTTTTGATCATAGATATGTTTCAAATCAACATATCTTTGCTATTTATTTTTTTTGCTTTGCCGTTGCTCCTTTTCAGCCAACTGATCATATATTTGATGGAGTGGATTCATTCATTCATCCTGGTAACCCCGAAAATGGAGGAGAGGTTTCAAATATACAATGAAAGTGTTGTATTTTAACTCAAACCATGATATTTTCAATAACCTAACCAATTCCTTCTGGTGCCTAAACTTAACCAAGCCTCTAATGTAGTTTAGTCTCAATCAAAGCATGATATTGTCCCTATATCTAACCAAGTAGTTGTGGTGCCTAAATCTAACCAAAGAGAAAGTGAAAACCGAAAGTAAACAAATTGAAGGGCTTAAACTCGGTCTCCTGAGTGAAGGTCAAGTGCTAATTTATGCCTCTGTCCTCCTATACATCGACTTTGTGGGTCTTTCAAACTGCAAGTCTTTCCTATAACATCATAGATGAGAAAATATGTTTGCGTCAAAACAAAATTATGTTTCTTTCAAAACTTAAATGAGAATGACTGCAATTTAGTTGTATAGGAATGCAATTTATGGATTTCATTCACTATAAAGCAAAAATATCAAACTTTCAGGGCCCTGGCCTTGACGAAAAGGTATGCAATTAGTCAAAGGAAACACCGAGGTACGTGAATGTCTGTAAAACATTTCTTAAAATTCATCCAACAACTGGAGACACATATTCCAGCCAGAAACAATGCAACAACCAGCAAGCAATCCTACAATCTCTGGAGCTAAAAACATGCACATATAATGATGCATGTATGAGCAAACACATTCAAACATGTATCGACACCCCCCTGCATAGCAACACACATAAGCCAGAATGGTGTGGCCGTCGGTCGGTTCCGGTCTGTCCGGAGGCATCATGCTCTCTGGGCTGTCGTTCTACCTAGCTGCTTTAAATGTGATCTGACAGATGAGGGTCACTGCCTCCGTTTGTAACACAGGCAACAAAAAGATGAACAAATATCATGCTGCAATTACTGTCACTTTATGGCTCAGCTTAGCTGCGTGCTGAGCCCAGGCTGGCCTTAGGTAGCCCTAAACGCAATGATGATTCACTGACTTTGAGGCTGTAAGGGGACAGGAAGAAGGATGTTTGTGTGTGCGTTTTTCTTATTCGGTGTGTACGCTAATGCCACGCCAGAGGGACAAAAATGTTACCAGTGGACATTTAGAAGGACACACTCAAAAGAACCAGCTTACCGAACAGGGACAGACTGTTCTGTACATCTCAGCGTACCTGCTATGAGATTTATGTGTGCAAACAACCTTCATGTGTGTTTGTATTCATCAATGACCCAAATAAAAATAAAAAAAAGCAAGAAGTGAGAGGCTGTTTTCAGGCGATTAGTCTGACCCCCAGTATTAGATCTTTATTTCCCTTGGTAGCGGAACATATTAGACCATCGTCTTGGCCTTAAGCTGCACACACACACACTGTCGTACCCACAAACACCCAGACAGGCACAAAGGCAAAACATACAGGTGGCAGGTCTGAGAAAGAAGGGGAAAAAATCAGTTGGAGAGATAAATAAAAGTCAGATACATTCTAAATAGGATTCTTAAGGTTATCAGCTTGCTGGGTAACTCATCTGCAAAAAGTTGTAAGCCCTTGAATTCTAATGCCCTTCACTCCAACACGGAAATCCGGCTTTTTAATCCCAGATCGGCTAAGTCCAGTCGCCTGGAACAAATAGAATGTGAAGGCTGACAAGAAGACGGGGGAAAATGTCAAGAAATCCATAGGAATTCTATATGCTCGGAGTAAGACTTGATTGGAACTGGCGATTAGCGCAACAGATGTAAAAATAAAGCAGGCGGCGTGAGTGGCGCTCGGATTAAAGCAAATATACAGTGGAGAGGAGTTATTCTTATTTTCAGTCGTTCAACTTAAGAGTAGAAAAACGGGGGGTGTTGAGAGGGTTGGTGAAGTCCCATATGCATAATTCGCTTCCTTGAGCCTCACCTGTTCTCTGAGGCTGAAATTTATCTAGCAGCTACTGCGACGGGGGTGGGGGGGGGATAATATTAGGAATGCTTGAGCTGAGGGTTTTATCTTAAGGTCAGGTTTTACATATCATATCCACACACACACACACACACACAAGAATTATGCAAACATAGTTGTTGAGAGTTAAATACATAAACGCCGTGTGTGTGAAAGTTGGACGAGATTTTTAAAGTTGCATTCATGTTCATACATGCACATGGATGCCGTCTTGGACGTACTGATGCACACAAACTCCCATACACTGTTAGTGACGGCACCTATCTGCCACCCACAGTAAGTGACCTGGGTTAAATATGTAATGACTGCTTGTCCCACACTGAGGATTAATGGGCTGTGGAGAGAGGAGATAAAGGCACATCATTACCGCACACACACACACACACACACACACACACACTCACGCGCACAGTCTCTCACACACACACACACACATACAGTACATACATAAGTAACATCATTAAGAGTGGTGGAATCTCACAAAGTATGTTTGAGATTTACTGAAACACCCATTAAGATATTTTACATTTCTGAAGGGGTTTTGTTTTTAGCTGATTATTCTGCTGTTTCTGGGTAGTTTGGCAACAAAGTTAAACAGCATGCAAAAGATGGGAGTATCCAAGTATTTCCAAGAATGTGGTAAAAATAATTATGGAAAAATTTACTGCAGTAGACATGGAAATCAATGAATGTCTGTCATTAATGCTGAAGGCGTGAAACTGCTTCATCCCAACAACATGAGCTGACATAATACCTGGATGAATGCAGTGACTCATGCGTAACTCTTTTTTCCCCCATGACAAAAATCTGTTATTGTAAATTACATGTCGTCTTACATCATTCAAAATAAATCTTGCCATGCATGCCCCATTATAAGAATGAAATGCAAATTACCTCCCTTATTTTATCCTATCCGCCCACTTCTCCTCTTTTCCATCCAGGTTGCTGTTTTCACCTCTCCTCACCTATCCCCTCTCCTCATACATCTTGTATCACCACTCCACCTTTTCACTAACTACACAATATACGTGCCTTTGGTGGTTGGGAAAAAGTAGCAGTAAAAGTCTAAAGTCTAACTAAAAAATGCTGCCAACAAGGCATGTGACAGACGGATTATTTATAACAGCAGAAATTTCTAATTGCATGTTTAATATTTAATGCCTATAGCACACCACCTTGCCACACCACAGTGAGTAAATCATAATGTCCAAATGAATATTATTAAAATCGCATGTGTGGTATCCGTGGTCAGCCTGGCGGGGGTTAAATTAGAATTTGTAGTCTGGGTGGGCGGCTCTGTGGTTTCAGGGTTGCCATGGCTGCTCATGTGTGTGCACGTAAGCAGCAGTGAGAGGCAAAATACTTGGACATACGAAGGCCTGCTTTTGAATCAAAAATAATGAATATATGTTAAAGATTAGATCTCGAATTGATATTATTTGACAGACAGTACATGAACCATAATGAAGATTGAGCTGCTTTCAGGCAGTGTGTTTGCTGGTTTTAGGCTGTCACTAAATGAGGAGAGAAAATCAATATCAAGTAATTAACGTGCATGAACCATATCTTTTTAATTTACATTCTACATTATGAAAACATAAACAGACATTAATGATGTTATACTGAGGAAATAATGAAATTATCTTTCATTGGGTCAAACCCAGAGAAACATCCAATATTCACAAGTTGTTACACTTTATGTAGATCTATATTAGGTCTATTAAACCTAATGGTACGAGTCAAAATACGCCTCGTACACACTAATTTCACAAATAACTCCTATGTGTAAAAAAAAAAAAACCCAAACAAACAAAAAAACTATTTTGTCCACAAAAACGCAACAACTACAAACGCTCTAACAAGCATGCAGGGCCAGTCTACATAAATAACACAACAAATACCAGAGCAGATTGTCATTTCATCATATCTGCAGACTTTAGACGCTTCAGTGAACCAGTGAAGTGGTGCAGCAATGTCCAGTTAAATTGTAAATTTGCAACTGCTAGTGCTAACTAAATGTGAATAAACTGGTATATACCTGCATTTGTTGATGTTGTTGATTAAGCCATATTCACATCCTGCTGAAATGTCTTTTGAGTGGATGGTTTAACGTAAAACTGCACCTTAAAGAAAATAAATTACACTCAGTTACCATTTTAATACTGAATTTGACCATTTGTTGTGAACATGCTCATTACACAAAGCACCAATGGGCATGTGCAAATTGAGGTGTAACATCATTGTTTCCCAAACTCTCCGTTTTACATGTCCACGTACACCGATCAGGCATAACATTATGACCACCTGCCTAATATTGTGTTGGTCCCTCTTATGTGGTGAAAAATGCTCTGAACCATTGGGCATGGACAAGAGGACCTCTCAGGGTGTCCTATGGGGTCTGGCACCAGGACGTTGGCAGTGGATCCTTTGGGTACTCTGGCTTGTGCAGTGGGGCCTCTGTCAATCCAACTTGTTCCACTACATCCTGTTGATGCTTGATCAGAATGGGGTCTAGGAAGTTTGGAGGTTAAATCAACATGTTGGGCCATTGTCTTGTTCCTCAACATGTTTGATGCGTTTGCCATGTGGTGAGGGGCATTTTCCTGCGGGGGTCGGCCAGTGACATTTGGGATTTCCATTTGCATGAGGGAGTGTGCTTGTTCTGGGACAATGTTTATTTGGGTGTCTAAGTCTCATCAACACGGATGTTAAAATCCAAGGTTTTCCAGCAGAACACCACATAGTACCAATATGATCAATGTTATTCACTTCACCTGTCAGTGGTCATAATGTTGTGGCTGATCGGTGTATATTTCTATTATATTTTATATTTTTCTACAAGGGTGGTCTCTTTACTCTACGCTTGCTACTGTAACAACAGAATTTCACCTTATTAGGGCTCTGGCTGCCATTCTATACTAGATTTACTTGGATGTTTGATGATTATCCTGCAGCATCACGCAGCTTCTACTGAACAGACATCATCAAATCAGATACCTTGATAAACTGTAAATGATTGTTTTTCCTTCATCGTTGGGATTATATCATCACGCTGACTGAAAATCCAACAATGAAACCCTTTGTCATGCAGGGACTGACCAGATGTGCATGGGCGAGAATGTGGAGAAGATTTGAACATCTTTCTTAAGCTCTTTCGTATACTACTTGCATTGCTTTTGTGTGAGTTGTTTATCCTATTCTAAGACTCATCACATCCGGACGAGACCTTTGACCTGAACGTCATTCTAATTTCCCGTCTTCTTACACAAACCGAAACTTTCCCAAAGCATCACAGAGAACATCACTGTTAGCAGGAAAAAACATCGGACTGAGCTCAGTGATTCACTCAAACACAGAGCCTCTGATGCCGGTCATTTCTTCTGAGGCCGTTTTATGGTGTCAGAGGTGTAGGCTGAGACTTTCTCATGGGAATGAGCCAGACCAGTGCGAGGAATCCAAAGAAATGCCATTCTAGCTGAAAGAGAGCTGGGAGGAAAAAAAACTATAATCTGCTGACAATAGGATTTATGCAATTCTTACAAAAGGATACCTTCAGGTCTCCGTCCAGGGTTAATTTCCAGAGCAGGCGTGTTGATTTGGGAGCTTGGAATCAGCTTATGCATTTACAGTCACACATACAGTCTGGACGTGAGAAAGCAGGTCGGCGAATAGTTGAAACTCTGTATTTGTGCAGTGTTTTAATAATCTTAATTCATTCCATTCATGTTGTGCTTTTACTGGATTTGCAATGTGATTAACTCTGAATATCAGGATTTTAAGAAGCAAGTTAGGTCTCATTTTTCAATGACGGTTACTTGGACTTGTCAAAAGTCTTATGCAGAGCTGATATGACTTTGACCCGACTTACCTCTTTGGGTGTGGATCCATTTATCAGCACTATCAGCCTTCTGTGTTGGTTTTTACACATCCACGTCACAATACCACTAATACCTCGAGTTTGCTGCATAAACACTACGGGTGATTTCAGGCCAGTCACTTCTTTAAATAGCTGCTTTGTACCTTACTGCTCACATGATTACAGCTCCCATTTCGCCTGCATAACACAATAATCAGCTTTATGATGAAGACATAAACACTTCTAATTCAGTCTAATCTGCATGTTTAGTTTTTTTTTTGTTAAAATGGACACGTTTGATTGCACACGTATAATTCTGTAAAAAAATAACCTGCACAAATGGACTTTTATGGCTGGGATTCAGGTCGTTTTGCTGTTGCTGAGCCAAATCCACAGGATGTATATGAAGGTATTTGGCTTTGATGTCACATGATTTGATTCATATGATTTAAGGATTGATTTGTACAGTAGATCAAACACGGTGGACTGTCTGCGGACCAGCTCACTGCAGCAGCAGACAGATCCCACCTCAAAGGGAACTTCACTTTTCATCAGAGCTACGCTGCCGTGGAATGAGGATTTACTGTTAATCTTTTAATACCAATACCATGTTCCAAACACACTGGGGGTTTTTTTTCTTGGGGGAAGACAGTGGGGAGGGGCAGCGAGTCCATCCACACACAAATAAATCCTTTACATGTGGCGATTTATATTAATAATAATAATTTGGTAACAAAATCTACAATTTCCTGTAAATTTCTGCAGTAATTCGTACAAAATGTAGAAAAAAAATAGACTAGAAGTTTGTTTCCATCCAATTGTTTTCAACATATACACAGAAAAACATCTCAGTGTCAATCTGAAAAAAAGTGGAAATACTGCAAACTGAGCTAGCATGAAACGTTCCCACAACATTGGCTAACATTATCTACAAGTTCTAGTCATTTCTTGAAGAAAACATTTGATTAAAATGTTTTAAGAATGTTTGTATTTCCAATAATGTTACTATAAAGTTAATGTAATGGTTGCCAGGAACACAGATTATGTTCTGTGATAAGAGGAAGGAGAAACGTTCTTAAACCAACATTTTAAAAATGTTTTCCAGATGTTGTCGAGTCCACAGATAACTTTTTTATTTTTATAAAACGTTCTTGTAATGTGATGTATTAAAAAAGGTGGAACATTCTTCCTATAATGTTCTGAGGATGTTTTGGGGATGTTATGGAGGGAACGTATGATAGAACGTTCCTCAATAAAACGTTTCTCCAGTGATAACAAATCTAGATTGTTCTCAACGCAACATTCGGAAAATAATAAGACGTTATTGAGACCTCAGAACATTCTGCCTATAATGTTCTGAGAACGTTTTGTCGTTGATAGCACACGTTACTGAATCTATAAAATGTCCCCAGAATGTTATATGATAACAAATCAGGAGAGTTCTCAGTGTAACGTGCAGTTTTGAGAATGTTGTCTAACAATAGCACCAAACATTCTCAGAATATCTTTAAGTATCCTATATTTAAAAAGATTATTCTAGGGACTAAAACAAAACTTCCTGCCAAAGATATTAGTGGAACTTTGGATGAGGTGGAGAAGTTGCGCAAAGTGTGATGGAAACCAACTTAGCAAATAAATGACATGAAGTTTGTGACTTAAAGGTGGATTCTGTAATTCTGGATAAGATCAGTTTGCATGAGGATGAACGTGCACAGGACTTGCTGGAATAGTGTAGTACGGATCATTCTATTTGTTTCCCAGTTACAGGCTGTGTACACCCAGAACAGACAGCTGACTGACTGTGAATTTGAGAAAAGTGTATTGGATTAGAAATGTTGACTCTACCTTTAAAAATCACTTGAACTACACAGAAGAAACGAAAAATGGCAGCTAAAGAAAACTGCACATGCAGTATGTATGTACACCTGCAGCACTGTATTTAGATATTTGTCTCAAACAACCCTCCAGGAGCCACTTCCATCTCACATTTGAACTTTTTCGTGCAAGTTTGAGTGTAAATTTATCAATCAGGTTGCATCACATCAACTTGGGCGGCTGTGGCTCAGTTGGTGGAGCAGGTTGTCCAAGGTTGGTGGTTCATTTCCTACCCCTCTGCATGCCAAAGTATCCTTGGGCAAGACACAAGTTGCTCCCGATGGCAAGCGATCACTAACATAGAAAAACGCTTTATAGGTGCAGACCAGAAGGAGTTTTCATGTGAGATCAGTTGCTGTTTTTTATACTTAAACCCAGTAACTATCAGGTGCACCTGCTGTGTATCTAACTATAACATCAGTTTATCTTCCTGTTTCGATTTGCTGATATCTGTGCATCATGAAACCCAACTGCACCGAATAGAAAATAAACTGAGAGAGTAATTTTGAACCAGTTTATTAAGAGTGACAGTGCAGCTGGGAGAGCAGCTGAGCATGCAAACGTGTCAGTAAACAAGCAAACAGTGTGTATAGGAAGATTAAGCGTAATCAAGACATAATGAAAAAATATTTGTTCCTTCCAAAAAAGAAAAAAAGTTTTAAAATTCTGAGAAACTTACATAAGTGTAAAATAAAGTGTTGCTGCGATTAGATGTTCCTGGCAGTAGCAACATGATGTTGTCATTAATCAATGTTAGATAAGATACAGCTAAACAGACAAGGAAAAGGATCAAATTCTCTAGTTTTACAGTAAATCAAACATAACAGAAAGATCATTAAGAGGACAGCGCTGACACAAAAAAGATAACAATTATCTTTTACAGGAATGTTCATCTGGTCTAAATTTCCCAGATAAAAAGCAGTTAACAGGGAATCTTTTGGCTTCGTTGCTCTGCTTCTTTTAATTAGAATCAGGACAACATGGATGATACTTGTTATTAAACTGGGCTAAAGCCACTGCAAACATATGACTCCTGCTAACATTGTTGCAGTGATGCTTTTGGTTCATATGTATATTAAAGTACTGCATGTTATCAGAGAAAGTTTCTCATAGGTATTCAAGTGTCAATACTTCCAGTCTTTGAAGCACAAATTTAATATTGTGGTGTTTGCTGTCTTGTATGTTTGCGAGGAGCCTCAAGCTGCTGTTAATCTGTCGTCTAAATGCAAAATAATTCCATCTCAGAGTTACAGCCTTATTTACTGACGTTAGAAGTATGAGTGTAACCTGGGGCCTTCCTGTGAGGGTAGACACACCAGAGTGACGAGTTTTGGCACACAAAGTATTGGAAAATTGCTTTGAAAGACACCAGAGGTCAAGGTTTTGAATTTGTGTAAAGGGGTGTCTCATAGGGATGAAATTAATGGGGATTAACACAACATTCTGCAGGAAATGAGCATTTAACTCAGGTTAATTTTTTATGATCATTGGTTTGTCTGTAAGAGGGATACCAGGTCATATTTGATGAAACCTGGTGGGGAGGTGGAGCACGTGCAAAGGAAAAACCCATCAAATTGTGGCGTGATGTGGTTTTGGTTGCAAAATCGTATATCAAAGAAGAGAGGACTCATTTCTGTGGAGGAGAGCTGGGTGCTTGTTCCTCTTTGGGGGTTTTCACACATTTACACATTGGTGCGCCCAGAGCATCCACTGAGCATATCTCTCCAGCTGAGACGGCTGACAGCATGTGTAGTTAAAACATTTAATCATAAAGCTTCTTCACTAGCAAGGACCACACCGTCAATGAGATACGCAGGTTTGTTTAATGACTGAGAATAAGTGACTTATTTATTGAGTAAGTGAAGACTTCGTTGAGGATCAGCGGCAGACCGGCTTCATAAGAGAGAGGAAAGAGGAAGAAGAAAGGTCTTGCCTCTAAACTTAAGCATTTTATCTAAATTTCCAAAAAATAACTGGACTTTATATCATTTAATTTCATACATTCTCAAACGTATTCACCAATTTACAGACACTTCCTTTTTAAATTCTTGGGGAAAAGGCTTATTGTGCCACGTGATAGTTAAACCTTATTGTCCCTTAGGGGGAAATTCCTTTTCACAGCTCTTTACATCACCTTTACATGCTTCATCACACAAAAATGACAGAAATGCATAAGGCACAGCACAACAGTACATAACAGCCCCAGACAGAACACCCAGAAAACAAGATGTGTAGTTCCTTCACCGGCTCTGGGTGCGAATACCAGGCTTTTGCCAAAGCAAGACCTCCTGCACCCCAGGGACCTGCATCCAGAGGGCATTGCAGTGAAGTGGCGTTTGAGTGTTTGAAAGTGCAGTGTGTGTTTTTGCAGCAGAGCACGTACCAAGAAGTGTTCCATTAACTGCCAATGTAGGTCAACACAGTTGCCAACGTTTGCTTCAAATCAGATATTCCTAACCTTGAGGTTGGGAGTCCCAGACAGGGGTGTTAAAATAAGTTGATAGAAGTAAAAGCATACAAATAGGTTGATTTTTTTTTTATACTTGCACATTGCTTACATCAGAACATTGCAAAGAGACATGAGGCAATTTCCAATTAAATTCTGGTGAGATGCTGACACTAAAAATGACCAGCAGAGACAGAAGGAAAAGGAACAAAAGCAGGAAATATGACAAAAAAAATACGTGCATGGCTTCATTCAAAGCTTAGCAATGTGGCTTTCTAGATAAAAAACTTCCCAATTAGCTTTTCAAACTCAGAGAGGAGAAAAAAGGCAACTATGCTAGCTTACTGCTGATAAAAAACAACAACAATAAAACACTTTACCTGGTGAGACAAAAGCAGGGATCAGAAAACTGTCTTTTCTCACTGGACTTGACAACGATGATTCTGATGCTTTCCATTAATTTAATGACTTTAAGGGTGAGAAAAATGTGTCATAGACCAACTTGTGGGATGTGCACGTGCATTTTTCAGGAAACAGGAAACTATTTTCCTGAAAAGCGCACCATGTCTGCTGCACAAAAGTGTATTGGAAATCCTTCTGCAGTGACTAAGCTGACAGGAATACCAATTGAACTGGAGGAGACACTGACTGGTATCAGTGTAAGGTGAATACTGAATGACAGGGTTATGAAAAGAAAACATTGGCATTAACCTCAGTGATACAGGATATTCAGCTCTTAGGGTTTACTATAGTTCACTCTTTCTCAGCCTGACTCAATGCCCAACCAACCCACTGAGTGAGTTAGACAACTTGATTTTACTGTTTCTAAAAATCTAAAAATCACAGACTATGATATTACACACTCCTAAACTTTTTCTAACTTTCCTTTTTTCCAGGCAAAATGGTTTTACACTCGTGACACATTATGAACCGCTGATTTAAATGAAAAGGAAAATCATTTTGGAAACTGCATTTTTACTCAGTTTGCTAATTCCATTGTAGATTCTGCAAAAACGAGAGCAGCAAGTCATTTTAAGTTGGAACTGGCCTCGCTCTGGTCACTACACCAACACTTGTATTGTCATTGTGTTTCTCCAGATTGTCTTTTTTATTATTGTTATATCTCTCTCTGTTTATTTAAAGCATGTATTACAGCCCATCTGTCCTGGAAGAGGCATCCCTTTTCTGTTGCTCATCCTGAGGTTTCTCATTTTTTCTCTCCTGAATCAGGAGATGCTTTTATTTTGTAAAGAGTATTAAGCTCTATGAGGCCAATTTGTAGCCTGTAATTAACCAAACTTCTTCCATTTTTTTTCATCTTCATGTATCCTTCAAAAGCAGATTTGTGTAATTTCATCCCAAAGAGCTCATCCAGATAAAACAATGACTTAATATCATGTGGAGCTCACCTCTACGCCTTCCCTTTCCTGCTTACATATGGGAACGGACCTCCCGGGCTTTACTGTATGTTGTGGTATGCTGTGGGAATCCGCGTTGAGCAAGAATCAGAAACAGCCGTGTCTCGGCTTGACATAGATTATGCAACGGCTGATGTCAAATGACAGTGTTCCCACCTCGAATTACACTTGCAGTGAGACATCTGCGCGAATACCTTAGCGAGCAAGCACACACACACACACACACACATGGAGTTTCTAAACCCGACTGCAACCTCCCCGAAAAGGAAAAGGATCAAAAGTGACCTTAACCGGGATACGCTCCTGTCAAGTGCAAACACAGACATAGTCATGAGCAAAACAGACTTGGGGATGAGGGATTTCCCCCCCGGTATTGTGTATTTTGTGAATGAATGGGCGGCCATACAATGGTTTGGCAGACAAGCCCGAGAGACACAAGGACAAGAGCTTCGAGAGAGAAAAAAAAACAACTGGCAGACTGACGCACACCAACAAACACCCACTTCCGCCTCTGGGGGCTGGTGGTTACTCATGAAATAGTATTCCAAAAAGAATGAAAAGGAACCGGGGGAAACTGAAAGGGAGCGGGGGAGAGGAAAGAAGCACAAACGTGTTGATTGGCTCAGGGCAGGGTGCCTGATTCTAGCCCCATTGTGATTGGCTGAGAGGTATGGCCTCACCTTAAAAGAGGGTTACTGCAGTTCAGTGACATTGAGAGTTCCGTGCATGTTGGCGTGGCTGCTAAAACCTATATTCACTGCAAGGACACGCCTTTCTCAAAGGCAGCAGTCGTTGCAGCATGTGCGGACATCAATCCGTGCATTCCTCACACTTCACTCACTATTATACGACCGCCTTACTGTTTCACTGCAAATCCAGGAGGAACAATCACATATTTGTTCTATTCTTTGTCAGAAAATCCCTAAAAGGTTTCGATTAAACAGCTAAAGATCCAGGCTTTTAGTGTGACGGAAAACCACATTCATCCACAAATATTTCAAAAATATAGCTCAAGGAACTGGTTTTAAAAATCTAGAGCAGTTCGATGCATCACATTCTCAAGTTTCAACAAATAACTTCCCCCTCAGTTGCACTATTCAGCCATTCAAATGTGACAGGCCGTGTGTCAGCGTAATCAGCAATGGCAAGGAAAGTAATCTCTTGGAAAACAAATCACTAAGGGACCATAAAATCAGCATTCATGCTAAATTCATTTGTAGGCATGTACACATTCCTACTTTGTGTAGTGGAGCCATCCCCCCATGCCAATTCTAACCTTAACCCTGACCCCTTCCTCGCTCTCCTCCAACAAACCTTTAAACTGACCCTAATCCCTGGGCCGTGACACTGTGCTCCCTTTGAATGTTAGCCATTGAATGTGTGGCACTTGGCCAAACAAAGGGACTTTGTGTCAAATCCAACTCGAGCGCTCGGTGGGAAAGTGGCCGTGATGAGTTATTTCCCCGCCAAACTTACTTCTGATGTCAAATGTACGTGGAAATTTAGAACATGACTTTATTTCTTGAGAGAATATTTCAACGATCAATCATCAGATGAGGAGCCTCTGAGTCAAACCTTTGTATTCTCCTGTCATTGACCTTTTATGGCTGCAACTGTGCACAGAGCAACGCAGGATAAAACAGCACAGCAGGCTATAAATCTTTGGTGTCAGAACAGCAAAACTAACTTTATTTAAACTTTCCTCAGTTCCCTGCTTCAAGGCTCTCTGGTGTTCAGTTGCTTTTGAACAAGACACCGTTTCCTCTGCTGTCATCAACTGTGACTTCGGCTGACGATGTTATCAGCACGACGCTCCTGAACAAGAAGCACACTGCTTTTTTGATTGTGGAAACCCAAAGTTCTCACATTGACAAAGATGCTTTGAGACCACAAAGGCTTGACATGTAGGCTGTTATAGTATTTTATTAGAGCAGCTGCTCAGCAGACTATAAGGCCCCATCCACACGTAGCCAAAACGCTTATAGTTTGAAAAACGTTCTTCGTAAAGACGGAGCTGTTTCAGTAAATGTGTCCGTCCACATGAATTCACTTGATACGCCTGAAAACACATGCCAGGCCTGTTGGTGGCGCTGTGACGGCGTAACGGAAACACGTGGAAACTGGCGGCGGGACTTTAGGCATGCACAGAAATCTGTATACGATGTAAACATAGAACATGAAGTGGCGTATTGAGCTTTCCATATTTGTTTGGTGAACATGGTGATAATGCAGAAGAAGTATATTTTGCTGTAATAGCGATAACAGGGAGACTAGTTTCAGCAGGACACACGCAACACTGTACAGCACCATAGATGTAGTCATTTTCTGATTTTGGCGCATGCGCATTTATCGAGAGGTGGAGCTATGATGCAAGCATTTCAGAAACGATTCGGATACAACATAAACACGGAGCTGCCGAAGCCGCGTTTTCAAATCTTTCCACTCTGGGACCTGGTTTCAGAAATGATCGTTTTCACACCCCAAAATGCCAGCTTCGTGTGGATGAGACACGGGTTTGACAAACTATTTGTGCATTTAGGCATGGGTTCGTCTTCGTGTGGATGGGGCCTAAGGCCGGCTAGTGTCCAAACACCCACATACTGCGCTGTGCTGTACGTGAATAACATATTTCTCATGGTCACTTGGTGTATTGAAGGGAAACGTCACAAAATATCTCAACAAATGAGGAAAAACAGAAACAATGGGCAATAAAAATTAGAACAGTCAATAAGGACAGTTCTGATTTTGGAAATATATGACTTTTTAGCAGCTAAATGCTCCACTCAGTCAACTTCGTCAACCACTTTGGTGCTAGCCAGGTAGTGTGGAGAGAATCTGTCAAAGCATTTTTTGCTGGAAAAGACACCTGCTGCAGAGACACCGAGAATTCAGTTCAATTCATTTTTATTTATTAAGCGCCAATTCACAACATATATTATCTCACAGCACTTAACATAGTAAGGTAAAGACCTTACGGATTTCAAACAGAGAACAGAGAACCCAACAATCCAAAGTTGCCTTTGGATTCCCTATCAGCAAGCAGTCAGCGATAGTGGGAGGGAACAAAAAAAAAACTTTAACAGGGAGGGGGGAAAAAAAACTTGGACAGAACCAGGCTCAGGGAAGGTGGCCATCTGCCTCGACTTTTGGGGGTGAGAGTGGGGATGAGGGGGGAGGGGGATAAGCCAGGAACAATGTACCTGCCAAATACAGATTTGGTTTACTGCACTTTGTATTGTAGTTTAAAAAGCTTTCTACTGAAAAAATAGTCCCTATAAAAACTGTTCCCAGTGTGATCTGTGGACCATGAGGTTAACTGAGACACTGTTACTGGGACACTTCTTGCCATTGTTAATGTTTTTCTAATTCCGAATTATGAAATTTTGGGGATTGCGACAACAACAAAATTTCTGTGTTTTGCTAGAGCTGACAATTTGATAACATCACAGTGAAATTATTATGTCTGGGTAAAAGTGCGGTAAAAAGGCAGACTTTTTAATCAAATATTTGCAATATCAGTCTTCCTTCAAGTTGAAAGCCATGTTTCTTCATACATACTTCTACTGACGCAAAGTGTGTTGTCTCTCAATGCAGCAACCTTAGTGAATCAACAGTTAAAAAATGAAGCTAACTCTGAACGGCCAAACCTGCAGTTCCTTGAATGGCCACTTAAAGCTGGCTTAAAAAGAGAGTTCATCCCCATACATCACCATGTTAAGATGCAGAACTTTCCAGCAGACGTAAACATGTCCCCAGCCTTGTCCAACAAATGGCTTAGGTCTCTATAGCTTATATCCCCGTTCATGTTATCTGTATAGGAAGCAAAGTGTTATATAACTCACTCTCCTAAGTTGTATTAAAGCTTGACAATTATGCATAAATATGGGCGTGACCACTTTGAATGACAGGTATCACATTTCCAGAGGTATTTTATTGGCCCACCTCAGCTCCCCTCATGCTCCACCACTTTTATTCATTTTTGGTTTAACTAGGAGTTAGGAGGAGTCAGGCACTACCAAAAAGGTGATGCCTGGAGCTGCTACACAACCCCTACTCCTACCATACTCCTACGAAACAGTTTGTTTTTCTTTTTCCTTTCAGTACATACGATACCTGCCTTTACAAAGTACTACTGTTGCATGCAGTGTGCATACATGCTAATTTGTTATAATATTGCACCTTGAGTCTTTGCAGTTTGCAGTGGGGAAATCAAATGTGTGCTTTTGCCCACTAAAGCTTGTAAAGAAGACAGTGACCACAATGGCCACAAAAAGAGAAACCATATGTTATAGGACATCCTGTTATTTCGGCATACTGCATTTGACATATTATGTTTTGAGAAATACTAAATATTTTTTTGGCATATATATATAGTATGATATACCCATAATGGAAACACCCTAAGCTTTAAAAATGCTGCTCAGCATCATAGGATGCCACATCACGAAGGGGTGGTTCATCTTTATACACAGTTAAGTTATGTCACCCCTGTGCACGTGTTCCTTGTGTGCAAACAAAAGACAGACCAAATAGATACTCTTACAGCCAACAGCCAACAGATTACCTTTATTAATCTTTAAAAATTACTGATTTAACCTAAAACTCAGTTTTAAGTGACATTGTTAGGGAATCTGGAAAGAATTGTTTATTGTTTTATTGTTTATTGTTTTATTAGGATCCCCATTAGCTACCCATTTAATAGCAGCTAGTCTTCCTGGGGTCCTCTTTAAAATATTTGCAACATAAAATTACACAGTACAATAACAACACGAATAACAATCAAGACAATTAAAAACATTACATTACATTCAAAATATTGCAAAGTGCAAGAGCATGACAATTTCCAGCTTTCACAAGGTCATTTGCAGCAGTTCTTGGGTTACTGTCCTCTTAAATTTGTATTTGTTCTGAACTTTGCGTGATGAGACAGAGAGTCGATTCCAGATAGATATTGCTCTGTAAAGTGTTGTGCGTTTCAGAAAATTTGTCCTGGGGAGCGGGAGTTTTATGTCACCACCTAGTGCCTGCCTGGTGGCATATCGGTGTCCGCTTTCTACAAAGACAAGCTGCTCAGAGAGAAACTGTGGCTGTTTCATAAATACTGCGTTCCACATTGTTAAAGTTAATCGTAGTTTGATTCTGTCGTCAA
>OMNN01098298.1:7624-21219 GCA_900302755.1 Chromis chromis
TGCATTCATCTTGTAAGCACTTGCAATTCTATTTCAATATCACATAGTCTGAGCACATTCTGCATTAACAGACTCAGTCATCTAAACAAGAGCTGCTCTTCTGTTTTTCCTTACATGTCTCTCTAATAACAATAATACTAATAATAATAATAATCTAACCTTTATTGATCCCCTTGGGGAAATTCCTTCTCTGCATTTGACCCATCCTATTCAAAACCTTAACTATACATACTAGGAGCAGTGGGCTGCCGCGGTGCAGCACCCAGGGAGCAGTCAGGGGTTAAGGGCATTGCTCAAGGGCCCACAGTGGTGGTGACTGGGACAAGCGGTCGCTCTCACTTTCCCACCTCAACCTCTTGCCAGTCTGGGAGCTCGAACCGGCGAACCACCAGTTACAAGTTCGCTTCACAAACCACTAGACCACTGCTGCCCAATGCATACCATTACTAGTTAGGACATCAGCACCATGTAGCTGAGGTCACTTTTTCAAACTGGGCAGCTACAGTGCAGTCTGCACTTGAAGATCCAGTTATATTTTAAGATAAACGTTTGTATTTTGAATAGAAGAGACTAATTCCTGCACATGATCACCACTAAGTCTATGTGCAAGCTTCAGTCTTAAGCTTTTGTCAGGCCTCCAATGGTTAAATTTAAAAAAGGTGTCCTCTTTCAGGTTATTTCATTTTTTTCATGCTCCTTTTCACAAGGTGTTTATTTATTGACGGTTGGCCAGTTTTATCAGTTGATACTTCAGCAGAATATTCTGATAATAAAGTGAAATCAGTTCAAAGCAGATGTTGGCCTGTCACAGATATGTTGGTGTTGACATGTGTTTTTTGTTGTAAAGAAGATAATGTAGAAAAAGATGCTTGATGCAACTTAGAAATAGTGTCAATCACAGAGTGAGCCTCGACTCTCTTGTTTACAAAACTTAATAAACAATGACGCCATAGTTTTTACTTTTAATTGGTAGAGAGAGACAGAGTGAAATTGGGGGTAGACAGAGAGGAGAGTGACATGCAGCAAATGGACTCAAACTCAGGGACTGAGTCCATGTGGTTTTGCCTTAACTCAGTGAGCTAAACAATATCCCTAGTTTTTCCCTTTTCATATAACTCTAATGTAAAACTGTTCCTGACAATGATTACATCACTCGTGCTTATCGAGGCTCAGAACACGACAGTAAACATGATCAGTCCATGTACAGTAAAGGCAATGAGTCTACATTACTTTATTTGGCATAAATCTTTGCCTTTTCCTTTTATTTCTGAACATTTGATAAGCAAACATGTCTATTATGCTTGAGCTATTGAAAGCCCAAGTAACAAAAACTTATTTTCTTTTCAGTTGTTGTGATTTTCCTTTGGCGTTGGCTCAAACCTCTTTGGGGGTCGAGAAGAATTCCTCTATGCAGGACAAACCGTGCTATAAAGAATATCAGGCAATTTATCCATTTGAGAACTTTGGACTTCCTAAAATCGGCATTAACGGGCTGTAATAGCAATTTGTACAAAGAGAAAAGGAAAGTAGAAAGAGAATCTGATATGTGAGTCCTGGTAGACATTTATAGTTGATAAGTAATTTTTATGGTAATTTAAGGAGAGATAACCCATTATTACATCGTCACGCTGTAACTAGAAATCTTGAGTCATATCTCTTCACATGTAGACTTTTAAGTATTAAAAAATCCTTTGCAGGGTGAATCTAATAAATGATGTTATCTAGTTTTCTGTCTTAGCACTGGCAGTGAACTGTGAATGACAGCAATACTATATGTAATACTCTGAAAACTCTTTTTCTACCACATAGTGGCGCCATTAGTCCATAGCAGAGTTGGAGGAGAAAAGGCTCCAGAGCTTGTGAACCAGTTTTAAAAGGAAAATGGTTTATTTCGTAATGAAATGGGGCAATGTTGGCACTTCCTCAGTAGTTCTTTATAGTATGTATTTACTTCTAAGGGTGTCGTAATGGACAAATTTAAGTTTGTGTCAACATTTAATTTAAAACATCCAAGTTATGACATGATATTTTTACTCTGGAGAAAGAAAGCAAGCGCTGATGAAGTTATCACAGCACAAAAAGGCAGTTTAATTAACCACAAATTAAAAAGTTGTAGTTACTGTGAATTAGAATCATATCTGTAACTGCTCTATCTTTCTAGGTTA
The DNA here is from genome assembly GCA_900302755.1 of Chromis chromis. Taxonomy (NCBI): domain Eukaryota; kingdom Metazoa; phylum Chordata; class Actinopteri; family Pomacentridae; genus Chromis; species Chromis chromis. The sequence goes on from OMNN01098298.1 coordinate 9,790, forward strand.
TGATTAGCAATCCATGCGAGCCACCACAGGGGACGTCTGGAGCGGTGTCCTCTTTTTTTAAACAGAATGATATCATACCGTTTTTAATTAAGTGACAAACTTGTCTCTGTGTTTGTCCCATCCAGGGAGGACTGGTGTCGGAGGCAGCTGCAGAAAAAACAACCCTAGAGTTGGTAAGCATTCAAGGACACCTCAACATAGCGGCCGCTCGCCAACACGCAGACTTAAACCTGGGCACTCGAGTTGAAGGACACTTTCTCTGACCATTTGACCATGTTGACCACACCCTACAGTTTAGGTGTAGCAAACATGCCTGTGAGTCTGTCTGCTCCAGCTGAGGGTTTGGTGTTGGCACATGAGGTCGTCTTGAGTCCTTGTGTAAGAGAGGAAATGTAAATTCCATGACAAAAACAAACAAATAAACCCTGAGCCTCATAAACTGTGTCACTCGTGTAAGGACACATGGAAAATAACATAATTTGGAGCTGTCAGGCTCGGACACCATGTCATCATGACACCTGTGGTTCTAATGGCAACTTGCTACAACAGTCCCAGTTAAAGGAAAGGACAAATATTAACTTTACTACAGCGCCTGGGAGAATGATAAAATGCAGTCTTTAGAGTGATGAAGAGAGAGAAGGAAAACTTTTGGACTGTGGTTTTAGACACAATAAATTACATCTACTGCCTGAAGCTGGTCTGAACCTACTTGGAAGCGGGTGGGAAACAACATCTGTAGAAGCCTTCGTCGGCGCTCTGTATTTATGGAAAGAGAAACCTCCCGGTGACCTGGGAACACGCTTACCCAATTAGCAGCCTCGCCGACGGATCAAATGGAAGTGAAAACATTCACTGCCGTGACGGAGACGCATCACAATGCTCCATTCATGCTGCCGAGCCCTATGCTTTGGGGGGTGAGGTGGGGTGGAGGGGTAGCTCTTTTAGGCTATGTAGTGGGGAGGTGGGATAGGTGAGAGGGAGTAAGGAGTGCAACAAGAAACTAACTTACCTCACCGGCTTCTTTGACGTGTCCGTGGAGGCCTAATACGGATTCAGGAGTGTTCAAAGGTGTTGTTTTCATAAGGTTGCCGACCACTGCTCACCTTTCCATATCCCCTTCACCTCATCCCCCGGAGTACAACACAACCAGGGGTTTTGTCCTGTGGGACTCGGGGCTAAAGGGGTCAGCAGCCTTGAGGAACAGCACTCGAAGTGAATTGACAACACAGGTCTCGAGGGAACACTGCCTTGCGGCCTGCAAAGTGTTACAGGTCGGATTCATTGTCTTTCTTTGACTCTGTTAAAGTCATCTCAGGTCTGGTTCTTACTGCTTTTTTTCATGTGAACTGATTTATTTGTAAGCCGCAGACCTCCCCGGTTAGCACGAAAATGAAAAACACAGGTTTCTTGCTTTGGAAATACCGGCATAATTTGAAATTCAGTCATAATGAGAGTCCAGACAGCCCAGGTGTGATGACAACAGAGGATTAAAACCACCTGCCTAATTTTGTGTAGATCCCCCTCTTGCAACCAAAAGAGCTCTGACTCATTGAGCTCAGACACGAGACCTCTGGGGAAGTCCTGCTGTGTTTATCGCTGGGAGGTTAGCAGGGGATCCTTTGGGTCCTGTGGATTGTTGGGTGAGGCCTCGGTGGATCAGGCTTGTCCCATGTTTGATCTGCAGCATTTGGAAGCCGAGTCAATGCCTTGGGCTCTTTGTCGTGCTCCTCGAGCAGTTCCTAAGCAGTTTATGTGCTGCAACAATAGATGTTATTCCACGGCTGGAACTTATACATGCTCCGACTGCAAGGACCGACCCTGTAGACCTTTATTCAGGGTTGTTTTCGCAGGAGAAGAAAGTACAGACTTCAGGGTAGGTACTTTTGCAGGTCCCTGATAGTATAGGTTAAACTCGGAGAAGACGACACCGACATTCATCGATGTCCTCGTCCGTTAGCAGTCTTTTCTCTAAATTTGCCATCAACAATGTAAAACTTGTCAAATATGCTAACAAAACAAACCTCCATTGTTCTATTTTTATTTCCTAGATGCTCATAGAACTGTCCAGTAACTATTTGTTGTCATTTTAGTGCACTCAGAACACTGCATCATAACAAGAAGATCAATGCTATTCTTTGTCAGTGGTTTTAATGTTGTGGCTGATTGGTGTATGACTGATACATGAGCAGACTAAATACAGACTATGTGTTGATAAAAGCGTCTTTATTTCCCTGAATATCACTGATTCACCTCAGATAGACCGGCTGATTCCTGCACTGCAGTGAAGCCTCTGTATAAAGGCTCTTTTATTTCTAAAATTAATTGTTTATGGGCCAAAGGTGCTTCAGTAAATGCCGTCTTGTGTCCTTGCTCGCGGACTATTGAACCTTATAAAAATGAAAAAATGTTACCAGGCGAAGGTCAACGCTATAAAATCTCTAAATACTACAAAAAGAGGTTTTAAAAAGTGAAAGTGACATTAAAACATACAAGTTCATGCATTCTCAGTTACATTTTCCGTGCCATAGGGCCAAGACTGATACTCCTTTTTTCTGTTCACCTCTTCTCGCATGGAAACATCTGATAGAAATAAAACTTTTCATGGTGTCAGGTCAGATAGCCATAAATACAGGTTGTCAGTGCAGTGTGACCCTCACATCGAGAAGAGAGGCTGTTCTGAACTGTGGTTTGGAACAGGATATCATATGTTTAAATATTGCGCTTCTTTCTGAAAAGTGGCTACTGTAAAACAACTTCCATCACAGAGTATCGCTTTACCTGTCACTGGCAGTATTTCATTCCTTCGCTGCCCAGAAGCATAAAAGATATAAACGAACACAGGCAGAGGGATAGATGGTGATCATTCACCTCAGACAGATACTCGGCTCGTCCAGAATTGAAAGGACAGACGGATAGATGACATTTTTCAGATATTAATCCTGATGAGTTCACTGTCCTTTGCTTGTGAAAACTAGCTGTGTCAGTTTCAGCAGGTGTGCATGAAAGTTTGAAGCAGCTGACAGTTCTGCTCTCATGCGAGTATCAAATATGTTGAATAAAGCCATATGCAATGCTGTGACTTTTATTGGGTTTGTCAGGGTGCACAGACACACAGTGGGAACGCTGCCCATATTTTGTTAAAGATAAAATAACACCTTTTCTTGCAGGTCCTGCATGCAGAGGATTGTCGGCGATCCGGCCACATGTGCACGGAAGCCGTCCAGCCACGTCCGGTGCCGCGAGGCCGCATGGAAGAAACAACCGTTGACACTGGCCTTGAAGTTGCCATGACTGATCTCACAGGTACAGCGTAAGAGGAAGCGGGCGTTGTGTTCCTTTCCCCACCACATCAATTTGCCAACTGGTTTGTGAATGGGTGCCATTTTGAAACATGCAAATATGGGTAGCCTCTGCCTGTATCAGCTGATGCAGGTCAGTGTTGTTTTTGGCCCGGCCTTAAAGGCCCGAGGGGAGAAAGACGTACTGAGAGTTAGAAAAGGTCGCATAAACTCTAGCGGGATTACTTTACCAACACTTTCCATGGCTGAGATCCCGTGAATGGATCCATTGTGGGGTGGGTCTCTGCTCGCGGAAAGCAAACCCTGTCAGGATCCAGTTCATTAGCACCTAGTTTACTGTTTGAAGTTAGTTATTTATCCGGTGTCTAAAGGGGAACCCCGTTCAGACATATGCAAGTGTGTGTGCGGTTGTGCGCGCGTGCGTTGGTGCATACATGTGTATTCATGCGCAGGCATGTAGTATGTACTTGTACAAGACTCATAGGATCTACAGGGGGTTTCCAGAGCAAATGGCTCAAGAGCAAATAAAACTTTCCATGGTGCAATAAAATGTATGGAGAACGAACAGGAGGTACATTGGTGCTGCTCTGAAGGTGGGAAACAACCCTGAGCATTTGTTGAAAAAATATATACATAAGGGCTCGATGTATTTATGCTCTGACAGTCACTGACCTTGACTCTGTAAATATAAAAGTGATATCACAAGGATGACAAGTTAGAAGCGTTAAACAAAGTACATTCATATCACAGGAGGCTCATTTCTTAAAAAGTGAACATCAAGGTCGTATCACATCGTTTTGTATATTTAATATGAAAATGAATCGGTGTTTGTAAACACTTCTGGAAACACTGTTTACTTGTGGATCATAGCAGCAGGCTGAGTTATTCTACTGTATTTCTAACCATCATGTGAGAGTGCCTGTGTGTGTTTTCGCTTCTCTTTTCTTTTGTGATCTGTTTGTTCTTTGGAAGGCGTCCCTGTGCCTCTGGTCAGACAAAAGTGCCGCGTTGAGCAAAACCTCCACTCCACTTTTATGGTCTGTGTGGGCCGTCCTATTTGTACATGCTTAGAGCAAATTAGACCAGCAGCTGCGCATGGCTGTCCTATTCCATGTTGGCTTTCATGATAAAAATATGCTACGGTAAACCTCGCAGCTTGGTTCCAGAAATATGCGGCCCATTTCTTCTGGCACTGACACCTCTCCATATTTACAATCAGCACTTCCCCGTTTTTCTGGCCTAAAAAGAGGCCGAGGAACAGAATGGAGGGTTGGGTTAAATTGAGGGGAGTGGAGAGAGAGAGACGTAGGGGGGCAGAAAGAAAAAGAGGGACCACCTATGCAGATGTTTTCCACATGTAGAAGGAAAACAAGCTGTAGCAAGATAAGTATGAGGGGACGGAAGAAAGAAGGCTGCACCTGTTGTAGGGTGATGATCTGGCCACGGGTGACATCAGTCCTTAACATGTCATGCTGCTTGAGTCATTCACCAGCTACGAGCCGGTGAAGGCTCTGAGAATAATATGTCCCCAGGTCACCTTGAGTTCACTTTGAAGTTTAGAAATGCAAAGAGAAAAAAAACGACTGTGTATTTTAATGTATAATGATGAAAATGTAGGTAAGAAGCTACAAAAAAAGCTTCACTAACTGCAAAAGAAATTAAATTATAAAGTGCTAGCATGCTTTTTAATGTAACTAACCTTTGTAAATGCTTTCAAAGTAAAACAAATCGGTCTATTCAGAGTCTTAATTTGAAAGCACAAATCCTCATGATTTACACACAGCACTGTAAATCATTTTAACAAACCAATACCAGAGCAACAGTAGCAGCAGCAACAATACTTCCTGTCTTAATAATATTAGTTTGCATGCAGCAAAACAGTATTTTCTTACCTTATTTACACCTATAGAGACACATACTTGTTGAATTGCTATGCTGCACACTATACTCACTTTAAAAATTGTGCCTCCAAGCTTTTAGGCTTCTTCCGTAAAAAAAAAAAAAAAATTGGGCAAATGTTAAGGTGTTGAAGGAAAATATTAAGCCCTAAATACAAAAGCACAACTTTACTTTTATGCTGGCATTTATTGAAATATGCAGTCAAAGAAGAAATATCCGAGTTGGTATAGAGGCTTTTTGACAGCCCAGGGCATTGGTAGTCTTGGCCCGCCTTCTGCTTCCCTCTTCAGGTCCTAATCCTTGGCTTCTCCTGCCTCATTGAGGGATTGTCCTCACCTGCTTTTCAGCCTGTATAAGCTGGTTTCCTCCCCAAATGTCTCCCTCTCTCCCATCTGGAAGGCCTCTCATTCACCCGACTTGGTTTAATTTGGTTTGATTGTGTTGAGTTCATTCTGTGTTTAGGCCACATGTCGTTTTAGGTTAGCACCCACTTATATTCCGTTTGGCTTATTTAGAGTTACTTAATAGTTGGCTTAATTAAATAGTTACTGCTTGGATCTTCCTTCTTTGCCTAGAGCAGTGGTTCTCAACTGGTGGGTCGGGACCCAAAAGTGGGTCGCGAAGCCATTTTTAGAGGGTTGCAGAAGCATGCCCCCCCAGAAAAGTAGAATCAGAATCAGGTTGATTCGCCAAGTTTGTACACAAACAAGGAATTTGACTCTGGTGTAGCTTTGCTCTCTATGTACACAAATAATAAAACAAAACAAAAAATAAGGTAAAAGAATAATAATAAAAATTTAGACATAAACATCCATAAATAAATAAATCACAGTATTTACAGTGTGTGTGCAAACTGAGGTAGAAAGTCTTTTATTTTAAAGAACGTGTTTCTTATGACACAGTTTGCTTTCAATAGCAGGATATTTAGTGGTGGTGACACCAGTAGTTGCCCACTATTAACCTCTAGATGTGGCTATTGGAGACATTTATGCTAAAATGTGCCAAAAATAAACCAAAATGTGCTCAGAATCTATCAGAATGGGACCAAATATGCCCAAAACTTGGCAAAAGTGTCCAAATATACCAAAATGAGCAAAAAATAAGCCAAAATCTTCCCAAGCTGTATCAAAATGCGTCGAGACTACACCCAGATAAAGATTAGTTTGTTAACAGGAACAGCAAACTTCAAACATTTGGGTCGCGACCATTATTAATAGAGACATAGTGGGTCCTGAGGCTGGACCAGTTGAGAACCAAGGGCCTAGAGGTATTTCTTTGTGCTCGGTGTACCTGCTTTACAAGTAACCCATCATCTGACTGCATGTCTTTTTCCACAAGTCCAGGAAAAAGTCAGTAATGATGTGATTCTCAAACATGATGCTGTCCACACGTCTGTAGTTGAGCTTCACCAGTATATCGATGTGTTTTAGGTGATCTTCCTCTAATGATATCAACATTTTTTAAGGGCACCGTGCCGACATAGCTGTGGATCTCTGGTTTTGTAGATCTTGTGTGTTGTTTGATCACATACTGATCGATCTCATCCTCCTAAACATGGGATGTTGAGAAGAATGGAGGGATCATGATGGACAAGTTGTGTTTCTGAAAACATTTGAGGCAAGAAATTAGCTCTGCAGTTGCTGAATTTGTCCTCATTTTAAATTGACAGTGGTTATTTAACATTTTATAAAAAGTGTCCTGAGGCTTCAGACCCTTGCGTAAAGCTCCATATTTGCATTAAGTATCCAAAACTTTAACTTTATGGAAATGAGAAGCGTACAACATGAAGCATTGTCTTTTAAAATGTAATGCGACGCTAGCAGAATGCACTGCCGGTCATTTCACATTGACAATGAATGGAAAGTGTTGAAGTCATGGATTCAGTGGATCCAGAGGGTTTTGTTCAAGTTTACCTGCAGCTATAACAGCTCAGGTAAACAGAAAACCTATTAAAGTTGAAACCCAACTGGTCATCTTATTCAAAAAAGGTTAAGGTTGTCTCTTGGTTAAAAGGAATTTCTTCTTCCCATCTGGGGACTGTAACACTGATGATAATATTATCTGACATGTTGTTGGGGCGAGTGCTTGCAGTAGAAGTTGCTATATTGGTTGACAGTAAATGCATCATGTAGTATTACTGTCAGTATGTCGTACAACAACTCAAACACTGGGTCTTGCAGCCAGTAGTAACTGACCGTTTCCTTGTAGTCCCATGATTAACTTATTGACTATTTTACAGATCAGTCGAGTTACTTTTTATTTTAAAGTTCTGAGTTTTGAGTTTTGTCAGCAGCTACTAGCATAAATATATTAAAAAGCTGGTGGTGCATCTTCCAGATTAGTGTTTATGTGTTTCTCTTCAGGTGCTGGTGTTGCTGTGCTATCAAAACTTTGCAAACCTTTAACCTTTGTGGCGGTGATGGCGCAACGGTTAAGTCCCTGGGCTACTGATCGGAAGGTCAGAGGATCGAACCCCCATTGCGGTGGCCACTGTTGGGCCCTTGAGCAAGGCCCTTAACCCTTCCTGCTCCAGGGGTGTTACCATGGCTGACCCTGCGCTCTGATCTCAACTTGGATATGCGAAAATCGAATTGCCCCCTGGGGACAAATAAAGTTTCTAAAAGAAAGAAATAAAATAAGCCACCTTTTGTTTCATGCTAATTTTAAATGTTCTCATTCTTTGGAAGAAGCCTTGAGTTGGACTCGCCGAGTGCAGCTTAGCTTTGTCTGGAGCCATGAACTAATTACGTAGTGATACGGAAGAAAAACATTTGTTACAATGAAGTGAAGCATTTCAGTAGAAAATGATAAATCACCACACATATCGCCATAATGTAAATGAAGTGAACTTGTCTGTTGTTTTATTGGTGCGGATACAGGATGTTGTAACCGTTTCCTCCGTAGAACTGACAAAAGGCAGCCACATCCGCTGGAACCTCGTCTGATCTTTTAGTGCGCCAGATTTGTTTCTTTCCATCTCCGTGGTCCGCTATGTAGCCTTGCATTGCCATGGATTCTGTTTGATAGAGCTTTGTCGCATCAAACTGCACCTTCTTCATCAATCTGATTGTTTACATAATCTGTTCCCGATTGTGTCATCAGCATCCCTAGTCCCTCATAAAACTTTATTAAACTGCTGCTGTGTGGATCTTTCTTCTTTGTCATGACCTCAAATGATCCAGGCATCACAGCTGTATAAAAAAAAATGCGTCAGTCCCTGCATCACCTGAATGCAGCACATTGTGAACTGGTGTACTTTTTTTTTTTTAAATATGTAAAATAAATATCACACCTGCCTGATTTCCATTGATCAGTCAAACCTCTCTTTATGTCCTGAGACAGTTGGGAAAAGTGGTAGGTAAATATAATTTCTGACAGTGTGACAGGAATAAGGAATAGTCCCCGCTCGGAATTGAGTTCTTAGGCTAATCATCCATGATTATAGCCCTGCAAGCCAAAATACACTCCATGTGAAAGAGGTTGTTTTCATGTGCATGCTGCAGCAGAGCGACTGGCTGACAGTGTTACCTATTCTCCTGAGGGCTCTCACTCTCCTTCTGCCTCCATTCGACTGGCCTGCAGCAGGTCTTGTAGCCCGCAGGGACTGTCCTGGGAGACCTGGACAACATTGGCAGCAGGCAGCTTAGCGGTGTCATTTCGCCGCGGTGAGCCGGACAAAAGCATCTCTTGTTGTCGCAAGCTGTTTGTGGTGCTGCTTTCCCAGCCCTGTGGAAAGGAAAGGACAGCCAGTGACCAATGCCAAACAAACCTGCTCCAGCTCACCTGTGCAGTGAATGTGGAACTGAGTGACCCAGATCTGGATGGAAACCATTGCAAATATTTCCCAGCAAGGTCTGTGGAAGAAACATTTAACAGGGCCTCTCAGCAGGGAATTTAACTAACTGTAAATTACTTTGACTCCCTCTAGTTTGTGTCATCTGTTCCTAAGAAGTAGTAAACAGTCGCTTTGCCATCAAGCCGTCCAGCACGTAGCTCAATGCGGCGCAAGGTTTGGACTGCAGTGTCGTAAAACTTCAGCACTTGTGTGTCCGTCTAGCTGAAGAATTTATCGTGCAACAGGGCAAGGAACGAGACTGACAGTGTGATTAGATGCAGAACTGTTGCTGATGAGCAGTGAATCTGTTTATTGCCTTGTCTGCGCAGTGCCGGTGGTGAAGCAGACCTCTTTCGCCTAAAACTACAGCTCAGTTTAGAAGCGTAAGCCATGCTGCAAATATTTGGCTTGGCCACAGAAATTGAATTATATTGGCACAGAAGGCCCTCGAAATAAAAAACAGCAACCTTGGGAACAATTATGCAAAGTGAAACGCGGTTAAACCAAGTGCTACTGGTTTTCCATTCCATCCAAAAGCAGGGGGGGAAAAAAAGAAAAAGCTGTTTTAGCAGAGTTTATCCACCTTAATAAATATGTTGAAGCATTTACTCTTGTCAAGCAGTTGTAGCTATAGCTCATTTTGGTAGAGTTGCATAGCTTCTCTGTGTAACACAAAGCTAGAAGTGAACTCATCTTCTGGGGATTATATTCATGTGAACCCAGAGCTGTGGTGACTTGATGGTCCATTTCAACCACAGATGAAACCTCATAACAGATAGCATTTAATAAATCCTGTTTCCTGTTTCCTCAAAACATGATTCGAAATAAACAGCAGTCAACTCTGCTTCTGCGATGAAGTATGAAAACAAGATGATTTATGCATCTATTAAAGTATTCATTTATTTTCTCCTTCTCAAGGTTACTGCAGAGCAATAAACAGACGGCAGCTGTATAATAACTGGTAGCTAATAATACCAATCACGGCGCCATATTTTCACTTAGCAGATAATGAAACTGCTCATTATTGCTGTACATGATGTGACTGTGTAATGTGAAATCGTTGCTATTGATTGTATAAACAGATGGATGAATCCTCCATGACTTCACCCATATTTTACCTGAAGAGCAGTTTTAAAGCTCCGTATAGTGGCGTCATTATATTGGCAGTGCCTGATTCTATGTAACTCCAAACTAGGGGTGGGACAAAATATCAATACAGTGATATATCCCTCCTCGTGTGATATGAGTATCGATACGCTGGCGCCAAATATTGATACGTTAATTAATATAATAAGGCGCTCTAAACCCTGCCAGATTCCCCTGCCAGCTGCCATTTCCCCAGCGTCACTACTTAATGACTCCACACGGTGGCGTCTATCACATGGATGAGGGAGACTTGAGTGGAAATGAATTGGCCCAAGAAGAGTTTGTACAGGTGTAATGGAGGACAGCAACGCTACCGTAAGAGACGCCCCATCCATGTTTAAGTCCAAAGTGTGGACCCATTTGTGTGAAGTGGTTCATCCAAATTTGTGTCAAATCCAGTGAAAGTGACACCAAATTGCAGTAAATAAATATATAAATACTCAACTTTTTTACAGGCATTTTGTATTTTTCAGTTAGAGATATCGTGATGTATCGTTACATGATTGTCTTGCAATATATCGATTATCGCAGTATCGCTGTATCGTGATAGTATCGGTATCGTGAGCCATGTATCGCTTATTGTATAGTATTGTGAGGTACCCTGTGATTCCCACCCCCACTCCAAACTAATTCAAAAATGAGCAAACAGGTAAAGCATGACTATCCGATGACGGCACCATCCTGTCACTCAAAGTGCCCACCTCCTTAGTTATGCACAACTTTAAGGCTTCATACAATTTAAACATAGATTCTATAGAAATCTACCCGCTATACAGTTGTCGCGATTGGGGAAATAAGCTATAGAGACCAAAACTGTTTTTGGTACCAGGCTGTAAACATGATTATTCCTGCTGTAAAGTTGGACATTTTAACATGGAGGTCTATGGGGAGTGACTCTCTCCTGGAGCCAGCCTCTAGTGGACATTTGAGGAACTGCAGTTTTTTTTGGCACTTCCACGTTTGCTTCATTTTTCAGCCCTGGGAAACAACTTTTTCCAGACAGAATACACAGACTAAGCACATGTATATATGGGTGATTAATTAAAGCAAAAACCAACTTAAGGTGTCTGAGTACGGTACTGTGCCACCCTGTCCTGCCACGACAGCTTTCAGTGCTTCTTTGGCATCGCTTCTTCTCCAAGTCTTAACTTTACTAGAGGGATTAATACAATTTTTACAAGAGATTTTCCTTTATTGGGTGTTTTCATTATGTTGGTCCAAAATCTCATTTAGCTGTTCAGTTCAGGTTGT
>OMNN01098303.1:11073-23874 GCA_900302755.1 Chromis chromis
CAAAATACTTCCTGACTGGAAATCAAACCACAATCTTGGTGTCTCATGGGCTGTATGTTTCGGTTTCTCTCTACCTCCCACACAAACACATTTTCCATGACTTTGATATCACGTCATAGTCCTCTCTTAGAGCACACGCGTCAGCCAAAACACATGGCAAGTATAAAATGAAAGTCTGGATGTTGTGCATTCACAAACACACACACACACACACACACACACACACACACACACACACACACACACACACACACACACTAAGATGGAACTCTGTTAAGATGTGATTAGGCTGACTGTCAGTTGTGAGGGGTCCGATCAAGGTTCACTGCACGCCAACAGCACACAAACGACGGTCTTTGCCGGCCTGCCTGACAGTCTGCTAGCAGAGGAATGTCGGAGCTGGAAATAACAGCCGGCCCTGACTTACAGCTGGACCGACAACGACTGGTGCTTTGCCAGCTGGAAGAAAAAAGATGGACCTTGAGAGCATGTTGAAAACAGGAAAGAAATACCTGCATCGATCAGCCTGGGTAAGGAAAGTATTAAGAGAGACAGGCCTATTTTGGAGTTGACAGACCAGGGCATCTACTTTGGCTCAGTGTGCACATTGTGAACCAGCTTTCCAAAAAGGTTGAACTGCTGCACTTATATAGCTTTGAACAAGGTTTCTCATGGAGGCAGGCTGTTACGGCAGAAAACAGACGTGATGAATTTGAAACGAGGCTGCAGCCATGCTCGTAGCTCTGTGAGGCTGCGCTAAGCCACAGCAGCTGCTTCTAAATGCTAATATTAGCATGCTATAATGCTCACCGCGACAATGCTAATATGCTGATGCTCAGCAGGTGTAATGTTTACTATGTTCACCATTGTAACAACATTCCAGCAGTGTTTTGAGGTTGATGCTACTTAGCAAATGTTAGCATGCTAATATGCTAAACTACAAAGACTTGCTCACAAACCAAAGTACAGCATTTTTAAATATAAAAATGTCGCCATAATTAGAAAGTTTGTAATAACAATATTAATAAACTCCTAAATAAAACTAATAAAAGTTTATGCCTTATAAAACGCTCAGGACACCTTAGGCATAATGAGACAATGATTAAGCAACAAGATGACGATCCGATTGAAAAGGACATGTTAGTTAATCTAGACAAATGTGTTTTGAGTTGTGATTCGACAAGCTGACGGATGTGTAGTGGTCCAGCAACGTGGTGCAAAGCAGCTGGAGGCTCTGGCATCTGGCTCAGTCTAAAATTTGGTGTGTAAGAAAGGAGAAGGTCTGAAAAAAACATGGAATTATTGTTTATACAATCACCAAAGTTATTACAGTTCCTTCCAGGAAAGATGTAAATGTCAACAAATTTTACGACAAATTTTATCGCAACCTGCCAATAGCTGTTATTTTACTGAAATACAAACATTTCAACTTTGTGGTGGTCCTAGATGACGAGACAGTCTCCAGCATCCCACTGTACTTCTGTAGATATTGGATATTTTTAATGACACTTGGTCCAACAGTTCAGCTTTATTTATGGTGAACTAACTGACCTACAGACCATCCCTGGAGACAAACCGCTATCATGAATGTACAAAGCTGGGCAGCAACTAACAATTATTTTTATTGTTGATTAATCTGTTTGTTATTTTCTAGATTTATCAGTTTCCCAAAGCCCTAAAATGATGTCCTTAAATGTGTTGTTTTGTTCACAAACCAAAGGTATTCAGCTTATTATCATAGAGGAGAATAGAAACTAGCAAATATTCACATCTGAGAAGCTGCAATTAATTCTCTAGTTGAGAATTTATCGATTAATTGTTGCAGCTATACCGTCAAACCATGCATGGTCTTTACATATGTGAAGGGAGTTAACCTTCAGTGTAAAAGAAAACCTCACACTGAGAAATATAACCATTTGTTTCTCTACGGATATTTTGTATTCACCAAACTATGCTAAACCTGTCCGTTTCAGTTTCAGTTCTTTTTGAGCATGGTTGATTTTAACCACTTGATACTGTGGACATGTTTCCCTAACAAGTACAGATCCAAATTCTGGTGAGAAATAAAGATCCTCAGAGGAGGAGGATCTTTATTTGGTAATAAAGATATGCCTCCATTTCTGTGTCTTTATTCGAGTCTTGGTCGCTTTATTTCTCTGCTGTAGTAACGCTGAGGGGGAATGTGGCTCCCCATGCTAAGATAATCAAAATATGTCATTATGAACCAATATGGACGGGGGAAATTGAGTCCCATCTGGAACTGAAAGCAGGATGGAGAAATAGAAATTCTCACATCAGCTCAGCAGCAAAATTGCAGCCCCACTGAGATGCAGACATCACAAGCTGGGATGTAGGAACATACATATGTATTGTGCAAACACTCTCTCTCCCTTTAAGACACAGGCACACACTTGTAAATGCATAAATTCAGACAGCAAACGCAGGCATGCGGCCGAGAAAGCATGTAAAATGTGCATGCACAGCCAAATTACACAAGCATGCCCTCACCCACATACCTCCACAGTCAGTCTGACGCTCAGCGAACATGTTACAATTGTGTATGTTAGCCAAGCCGTCATACTCGTGTGTATGTGTGCATCGGCCCCAGCTTGTGGTGTCTGGCTCACAGCGTGCCGGTAAACAGCATGCAGCCGAGACGATGTGAGGACTCCAGGCTCCGTGATTCATGCAGACGGTTTGATTAAAGAGCAATCGCAGCCCCCGCAGTGCGAGAAAGGGTGGCATAATCACCGTAAGAAAAACACTGTTTGGTAGCATAAATCTCAGCATGCTTCTAGTTATGAAAGTTTTGAGAGGGGCAAAAAGTTATCAAATGTCTAAAGTTACCAAGAGGCCAACAACAGTGCAAGCAGATTCCCACTGAGTGACCAGACAAATAACTGGCATTGAGTGTCTAAACTGGGCGCGATAATCATGGTGCTCATAGGGAGGGCAAGGCAGTTTAGCATACCAGACAGCACTTAATGCTATGCAAACTTTAAAGCTGCCCCATCAAAAAAAAGATTAAATTGTCATATTTTGTGTGAAAGGGCTCTTCTGTAGTGATAAAACCAAAAGAGATCTATCAGCAAACTCTGTGGTTCCATCAGCTCTGGGGAGCATTTTAGCATCTTTAAGCCCCTTGTTTTGCTTTTAATGGCCTGCAGCTTTAATGTTTTCATTTACTCTCACAGCTCTGATAAGTATTTTTAGCTGTACAGCCTACCCTGCACTAATTATCAAGACATTCAAAGTTGGCAACTAGCTGGTAGTGGAAGATCTATCTGATAAAGAGCAGTATTTACGTCTCAGAAGTTGGTAGAGGTGACAGGCGAGGGAATATTGGAGTTATGTTTGTCAGGTCTTACGCTGCCCTCAAGTGGCCAAAATGTAAATGAATGCAGGTTTTAAAGGAACAATATGCAACACTAGAGAGAATCATTCGGCTTTTCATTGGCTGAATACTTCACTATGTTTATGGCTAGTTGCTAACTTTGCAATAAAATGCAAATGTGCCATGCATTTGGGTGAGAATCCTCTGTTGGTTTGTCACTACAAGCATCACTGTCACACATAGTTATCCACCAACATTAAAAAAACCTTGGTTTCATGCTAGTTTCTTAATTACAGAATTGTTTATGTTTCAGAAGGGGTGAGGGAGGTGGTCAGGTTGCTGGAGGTGGTCTCTATTTTTGTTTGAAAAAAACAAGGAAAGAGTTGCACTTGTTAACTGTGGTTTGGAAATGTGGTCGTTGGGTCTAATGATTCGTTTATTGTGGAGAAGAGTCTTGGGTTTTGTTGGAGTCAGAATGTGTGAGCTGTGAATAAGAGGGCGACTGGGCTGTGATGAAAGCGTCTTTGTATTGTTGAAGGTAGTCTGAGAAGGAATGAAGATTCATGGTTACATCAGTCTTTCAATCTGGTGCTTAAGGGATTTCATTTGGTAAAGTTCAGGTGTATACCTGCAAGCGGAGTGTGTGAATCAGACTATATTGATTTCAGTGGGGGCCAGGTGATCAAGACTGCTGACAAGATCAGAGGGATTAACAGATAGTGGAGGAAAGGATGCAGACCTTTTACAATAGAACTGAGGGAGAAATAGATTTGAGATTTCTGAGGGATATTTTGCATTTATCTTTTAGGATGGGGACAGGGATGTCAATGTCCAAAGTCTCTGTCAGGTGATCACGGTTGATGGATTGTAAGACCAGCAGAGTAGACCAAATCCAGGATGTGACTCTGGCTGTGAGTGGACGACAACCACTCATCCTCAAATTCACAACATTTTGAATCACCATTTATCCCATCATGCATGTCTTTGGACTGTGGGAGAAAGCCAGAGCACCAAGAGGGAACCCACACAGGCATAAGAAGAACAGCCAACCAGCAGATTTGAACCCACAACCTTTTTGTTGTGTGGCGCCACCATTCATGTACCACGAAAATCAATTTTGAAATACAAGTTGAATTTTCAGCAAACTTGCTGCAAACCTGCCATAAGTTTTCCACAAATAGATATAATTTGCATATGAATACGAAATCTTTGGGTAACAAATCTTCCATTTATGAACAAGATCACCAGAAGCTTAGCACCTCTGACAAGCTGTACTTCCAAACCACTGGTAAACATGTTTGCCAGCAGTGGCAAACTTCTCAGTATTGCCAGAAAGTAGTTGGAAGGTTTCCACTAGTGGCCAATATGAGCAAACTCGTGGCAACATTTTCTGGAAAACTTATTACATTGCTGCAAATCAACCACAAGTTTGACTCAAATCTGCCGCAAACATTTGGCTTTTATAAAGGAAGCACTAGCACAGGGCTTGTGATCAAGAGCCAAGAGTCCAGGGAAGTAAGAGCAATGTGCCCCAGGACTAAAAAATTCACAGCATAACAATGGCAAGACAGCAGTTAGGAGGGGTAGCCTGGAGGGGCTACCAGTCTCATAAGCCTGCCTTCACATACCCCTTTTCCACCGAGCTGGTTCCAGTGCTAGTTCGGAGCCAGAGCCTGACTTAGCACCAGTTCTTGGTGTTTGCTAAGAACCAGTTTTTAGAACCTGAAGTCACCAGTTAAAGAATCATGAATAGAAATCTATGGGAGAACTCTGTGACATAGAAGATGGTGGTTACATGATACATTTCCCGCCCTTTTGCTTTGTAACAGCCAAACCGAAAAACATCCAGCCATTTGCTTTGTTGCAGATCAAGTGTGTTGTCATGAAACTGTGTGCATGTGTGGTAGAAGTAGTACTTGTGGGGAAAAATGAAAAAAAAAAAAAAAAGCTTTATTTTACGGCAAAGTCACACAACCTTTTTAAGCTGTTTTTATCTGTGATTCTGTAGCTTTGACATCCCAGTAACTATTGAAATTACAGTTATGGCTCTCTCACCATTCATTTAGATAGCCTGGTCTTGTTCGCTCCCAAAAAAAAATGGCAGGTTTTCGTTTTTGGTGTTTATATCTTTTTTCATCTGTTATGCTGTGAAAAACACAAAGCTGTCTTTTCTAGTGCCGTTTTATTTGCAAGACAACAAAATGAAAAGAGAATATTGTGGAACTATAAAGTCACATAGATTTATTTCCATCTTTGTTTACTGGTTTTCGTTCTCACTTGAGGGAAAAACTGGGTCTTCATCTTTTTTGACAGGCAAGACATCACCATTAGAGTGACATCTGGGTTCACTCTACTTTAGTTAACAGTGCTGTGTGTACACCACTTTCATCCATAGTGTAACATGCAATAATGATTTAAGGCCACGTGGAAGTAATCCAAATTATTTAAAATACTTTGGGTAATCTAATGGAATATGATAGTCTGCAGTCAACACTGTCAGCAGGACATTGACCTCAGGTTGTGGAAAAAAATCCTTGAACTCTGGAGCTGGCAGAAGAGAAAACATCTTTGTCGGTAAAATACTGGAGATGCTAATCCAGTGAACGTCTTTTCTGGATTAGAGTGTAGTGGGTTTGAAGTGGCCAGAATTGCGTAGGTCAACTTTACCAGCAAGTTATAGAATCAAAGTCATGGTTAAATGGAAAAACTCCGGTTCAGAGACAGAGCAGCAGCCAAAATGCACCAATCTGCCATCTTCCTTTGCTAATATGCTTCTGTTTTTACATATCAACTGGCACATTTCTTTTTTCTTTTCATAGAAAAGAAAAAAATCTATTCATAGTATTTTTTCTTTTCATAGTATCTCGAGACTTCGTTTCGAGATAATGAAGTCTCCCCAATCAGCCGGGTGCAAAGCTGACTTAATGTTTTATTTGGTATCCCTCAAAGAATTCGAGCCATTACCGTCAACCAAACCACCCCAACCACCTTTCACTCTGTATGAATACAGGTTGAATATAAAGAAAATATAATAGTGATAGAATTTTTCAGACATGTAGATTAAATATAACCTTTTCAAATAGCATTGCAAATGATTACATTTCAATGTCAAGTGCACCACATTGAATTACATTCACCTGTAAAGTTTTTTGACATCTGCATGTTTTCTGACCTGTAAACCACTCGCTCAGTGCTCACTGGGTAAGAGTGCCATGGTTCAAAGTGAGGAGCATAATCTCACGTTATCTCTCGATTTCTTTTCATGATCAGAGTGCAGGACACGTGTTTGCTTCTCTGAGTGAAGTGAAGCATTCAGACTATTTTTCGCTTGCGAGCCGATCCAACGCCGAGCCGAAAAGAGTGCGCCGTCTCTTATGTGAAGCTCCACCTGCCACTTCTCTTTATTTTGACCAGACATCTGTGGCGAGCACACCTACACTGTTCTCTCTCAACAAGCAAAACCTCTTGCTATGTAGACTGCACCCACGCTCACCCGGCAATCATCCTCTTCTCTCCCTCTTCACCCCTCCTCTCCTCTCCCCCAGGCCTGCAGACAGCCTGGCTCATTATTCACCTCATTGTGGCGGTAATCAATAGAGAGAATGCAAGGAAGAAAAGAACGACAGAGAGATGTTCAAGTTATTTACCATAGCGATACAGGAGAGATAAAGACGACCACTTACAACGCAGCTGAATAAAATGTTTTACGTACACAGATAGGCATGTTTTTGTAGAAGAATGGAATGCACAGGAGAAATGTGTTTCTGGTGGATCCAGCAGTAGTAAACATGACAAGCGGGTTAACATGTGAAGGAGAGGTGCAGATCACCGATTACTAACGCCTCGAATAAAATCTCATAACATGGATCCAAGGGTGACTGGCACACACCTGTGGTATATCCAAACACAGAAATAACATGTCACAGATCCACTGTACACCTGACAAAATGTAAAATCATATATTACGACCCATAATAACTTAAATAAAGGCGTATGAAACCAGACGCCTTTAAATATACAACATATAAGCAAGCTAAAAAGACTATTGTCCTTTCCTGTTCTCCTGATGGCTTTCTAGTTTCAGAGGTGTCAAAAGGAAAATACTCAACAAAATGACAACACATATATTACATCAACAAGTCTTCAGATGGGATTTTTCACTGTGTTTCCAATTCCAATGTGATCAGTGACCTGACGAAACCGCTTTGGCAGAAGAGCACCAGCAGCCACGTTGCCTTCTTTAGGAGAGTCCATGTGTTCTCTCTTTTTACCTCTTTACAAAATGCATTAGTCAAGTACTCCAGGAAGAAAACACACACTGTTGAGAGCAGTTCTGTGTGTAAGTAATGGCCCACGACTGGCCTCCGTAGTGGTGGTGCTTCCTTTAGAGGCTGGGTGCCGCAGACTCAGAGGTGTCCGAGCTCTATGGCTTCTTACTGGAGCAGGACTTGCAGCACTGCTGTCCATAGAACTTGTGGTTGCAAACGCCGTGTTGGGGAACCAAGTGGCACCAGCTGAAGTGGTCCACACAGTGTTCAGCTGCTGAGGAAACAAAAAGATAAGAGACAGATCAAACCAGCTGCAACTCATCGTTATTATATGACTACTGTTTAATCTAAGGGTTCACTGACTGATTGTTTAGGTGGGAGAAAAATATCAAATATCACAGAAGTGACATGTTTAAAGCTCCTAAAGCTCATTTCTGTGCATCAAAGTTACATATTTACAAGTATTTTCAAGGAAAAGAATCACTTCCTGTTATAAATGCCTTAGAGGTGGGGACTTAATAGATTTGTAGAGTTATATCTACCTCCACTCACCCCTCGCTGCAGGTGAAGCACACCAGCTCACCTACAACTCTGCTCAAAAACTACAAAAAGATTCCACGCTACACAATGGCAGGTTGTAATACTGGAGTAATTCAGCCATGTTCAAACTGAAAACCAATTCTGAAAAATAATGAATGATACAGAAAGTCTCCTTTGCAATTCAACAGGATTGGTTATTTTGGCTTGCTACTTGTGAAACCCTGGATGTCTGAAACTGTTTATCCAAGGTGGAAATGCTCAGCCACCGTTTTGACTGCCTATTTCGCTCATGATGTGTTTCCCAGAATATAAATAAACACCATATCGAGGTAGATTTTTACCAAAAGAGGTCTTGAAGCAACCTCACATTTCTACTTCACCAAAGTGCTTCACAATTAAAGATGACAAGAAACACAAAGCAAACAGCATGAGATCAGTAATTAAAATAGGTAGCGGTAAAAATAAATAAAAAGAACATTTCTTAAAGTTGCATGAAATAGACAAGTTTGGTGGAGAGTTCCAAAGTTTAGGGGCCACCACTTCAAAGCCCAAGCCTTCTGCAGTTTTGAGTCCGGTTTAAGGAATAACCAACTCTAATCTCAAAGACCTCAAAGACCTACTGGTGACATACGGCTGTAGTAGATATCCAATGCAGAGCTCTAAAAGTAATCACATGAATGAATTGAATTTGAAATTAGATGGGGCGCCATTGTGAAGGGGTCAGGAATGGAGTTACAGGAGACCTCTTTGAAGACCTTGTTGAAAGCTCAGCAACCGAATTCTGAACCATTTGCGAACGATTCAGGGATGATTTATCCACCGCAGCATGACACACAGTAGACCTGAGCTTAGCAATATTCCTCTGGTGGAAAAAAGCAGGGACGAATCAAAATCCATGCCCTTACCTGTTGGTTCAGAGTGAGTGTCTGGGCAGAAGTGACACCAAGACTTGTGAGTGATTTACAGATGAGGAAAATGATCCAAGGCTTTCCTGCACCGTAGACTTTAAGAGGGTTGACCAATAGTCTAAACCCCAAAGATATTTATGATGATACTAAATGAATAAAGGAAAAGTAGCACTGGAAACCGTTTGGCATTTTTACCAAATCCACAGATGCTAACATGCTGTTTCTTTTTAATGAGTGTGTTTACTACCTTAGGTCAATGTGCTAGCATGCTAAGGTTGTGAATGTTTTTTTTTACGTCCTAATCTGTTGACCATCTTAGTTTGACGTGTGAGTGTACTAACATTTGCAAATGAACACGAAGCAATAAGTACAACAAAGGATCAGTTTTGTGCCAACATGAGCTGCTTGTTTTCAAGAGGAATTCTTGAATCAAAGTAGAAATCTCTCCGAAAACAAGCAGTGCAAACTCCACCCAGCAGTGGTGTTTTATAGTTATCATTAAATAAAGCTGGATAAATTTGTCTTTTGCCCTCAAAGGATTTCACCTTTCAGTGTCGGTCCAGCAGCTGTGACCCGGCTGCCGGGGCGTTGTCCCGGAGCAGGGGGAGCAGCAGGGCAGAAGTGTGTGTTACATGCCCTAGAAGTGACAGGCCTCTGGTGGGGCAGGCAGCCAGCTGCAGGGCGACCTTGTCTGAGACACTGGATGGATCGAGTCTGGACCCCTCCGCCACAGGACACAGAGCACTGAGAGAGGGGAGGGAGGGGAACAGCAGAAAGACAAAAAGAAAGGCAGGATGAGAAGGAGAGGAGGGGGCACAGAGATATAAATAGGAGAAGGAGATGAAAGTTTGAAGCGCACGGAGTAAAACAGTTGTCATAAAGGGAACAGAGGAGGGAGGGGAAAGGATGGAGGAAAAGTCTATGCAGAGACAAAGAACAGATGAAGAAAACAAACATCCCAACTAGCATGTACTCGCCCTCTGGCGAACTGTCAGGAGATATCTTCTCTGGTGGAAACATACAGGGATCACAAGCAGGAGATCAAGCAGAATAAGACACTGTGCTATAAGAGGTTGCCCTTAAGACTTTTTGCATAATAGATGATGTAACACATAGCCTACACAACCTTCCCCCAAAAGGCTGGAAGAGAGTGGAGCTTTCTCATTTCATCTGAAGCCCATTCCACATAAGCGCTGTTCCACTGCTGGCTAACAACTACGCTACATCTGTGAGCTTACACCACCTACACTGTACAGTCTGTCTCTGAGGTTTGTGGGGAAACAGAGATATTGGAGCAGTGGAGCCACTCACGGTCTCCTGTCTTGTAGTGATCAGAGTTTTGGCCGAGACATAATGTTACCTTCTTCAGGAGAAGAGAGCCTCCCAGAGAAGGTCTGGCAAACAAAAAATCAATCGAGTGAGAGATGGTGAGGTGGAAAATAAATGTTGTGAAACCTTTTTCGGTAGATTTTTTTGTACCGCTTTGACAGAGCTGTGTGCGTATGACATAAGTTTAACAATATGTGTTTAACCTGTGCTGGACCCAATCATGTCATAGAGGACAACGGTCAAATCGGCAACATACTACAGCATTTCTGCTCAGCCAGCTGTTACTCAGATGGTTGTCTGGAGAGGCTCTACACTGTCAACTGTACCCACCATGTTTATTCCCCTATGTATTTCGGTAAATGTTCTTTGTGTGACCACCCTATGAAGTATTATTGCAAATATTGCTGCTAATAAGTCAAAAATTTTATTTTCCTAAATTTTTCCTAAACTTTTTTTTTTTGCTACTGTCACATTATTACTCACTACCGAGGTTGAATTTCCAAAGTGCCCACAGATGTTACCAATACTGGGAAAACGGTGGCTCCACATTACTGTAGAGACTTTTACTACTGTTAGTCATGATTTTTCATTAATTTCCATACATGTCTGCTCTGTGTAAACACAGCCTGCATTTTAGCTAAACTGTGCACAGATTTTTTTTTTCTTTTACAGGATCTGGTGAAAACTATTTATTTTTTAGTGGGCAGTGGTGGTCTAGTGGTTTGTGAAGCGAACTTGTAACTGGTGGGTCGCCGGTTCAAGGCCCCGGACTGGCAAGAGGTTGAGGTGGGAAAGTGAGAGCGACCGTTTGTCCCAGTCACCACCACTGTGGGCCCTTGAGCAAGGCCCTTAACCCCTGACTGCTCCCTGGGCGCTGCACCGCAGCAGCCCACTGCTCCTAGAATGTATAGTTAAGGTTAACTTTGAATAGGAAGGGGGATCAATAAAGGTTAGATTAGATTAGATTAGATTTTTGGTAGTTTTTAAAATAAGAGCTGTAGAATGAAATGTTATGATTTTAAGCTTAGATTTGGTTTATTTTCCCAATGAAACCAGACGTAGAAAATCCAAGCATCTTTTCCATTTTTACTATTTTTGGCTCTAATACATGATGTAAATTTGCAGATGTTTTAAAGGTAACCTGTGAGGCATATTGGTGGGTTTTGGGGTTCAGACGGTTAACCTGGAAAGTCATTAAAAACAAGTTCTTATTTACAATGACAGCTTGGCAAAAGAGAAAAAGATTGTGAGTGAAGTGTGGAGCTGAGGTGAGCTGTGCATTTGAGATAAGTGTTTATGTCAACCTCACACATCTCAGCACCAACAATCAGATTCCTGTGCGGCAACCTTCATTTATGCAAAAACCAACCCACGTCCAACCCTGGTGGAGGGCTGGCTGACACGAGTTGACACATAGCGGTAGACCCCCGACATGGATTGAACCTGTGTCAGTCTGGATGGGATTTAATCTTAGAAGCTACTGACTGCACAATAGGATGATTTTTGCTAGTAGCTAGTAGTACACCAAAATCCCCACATCCCACTACTTCCTGACCTGATTTTGAAACAAAGTGACAAAAATTGACTCTTTGCAGCTTTTGGCAGTGTGATTTGAACACATCCCACTTGTAATCACTGGGTGTCACATGTGGGAGAAAAGCTCCAAACTGGAGGACTTTCAGCTGGAATGCACACGTAGAGCTAAAAGTCTCTCATGTTGACAGTTTTGGATCTAAGCACGAGCAAATGTACCTGCTGCCAAGGAGAGGAGTACCAGCCTAAGACCACCGCACTGGAGGTGGTTCTGCCAGGGACCACCCGAGGGTGTTCCGGGCACGGACCTCGGTTGCAGACCTGCTGAAGATCCACCAAAGGTTTGGCCATATTCCTGCACCTCCGCACGGGGAACTCCACATACCTGCGTGGGGGGGGACGACAGGCTTTCAGATCAAAATGACTGTTCCAACAGAGCTTCCCATTTTGAAAACATTGAAATTCTGACTCAGAGAATATCACACAGATGCCACAGTGGGGTCTCAAGCATCTGTGCAGATCTATTAAAGCGTGAAGGATGTCTTGGTGTGTAGTTGAAGTCACATACCCTCCCTGTGAGTCTCTCTCCCCGCAGCGAAGCTCTCTCTTTTGGATGCCTGAGCCACAAGACCTGGAACACTGAAACAGAGAGCAGGCAGGAGGGACCATTTTAGAAAATGAACTCTGTGAGTGTGTGTAAGTGATGTAGAGGATTCCTTTAGCAGCAGACACCACAAGCTCATTTATAGTTGAAGTAATGCTTTACTGAGTATTTTTCAGTCATTAAACACGATGAGCAGAGAGAGAGAGAGAGAGAGAGTGTGTGTGTGTGTGTGTGTGTGTGTGTGTGTGTGTGTGTGTGTGTGTGTGTGTGTGTGTGTAACAAAGG